>PVJC01012270.1:0-39949 GCA_004026665.1 Murina feae | reverse complement strand
GCTGGAGGGAGATAAGAGAGGGAAAGATGGTATTCTCATTTAAAAATGATTTGTTAACAGAGGAAACTCAGTAGATTAGACAACTCCCCTTACTCCCTCCTCCAACCCTTGGCATTTAATTAAAGCCTGTATCTATAACTATAACAGAGATGTTAGAAGAGCAAGGAATTCACAATTAAAGATCTCCCCGAACTGTTCAGAAAGGTAGACATGTGATCAACAAAATAAAAGGAAGTACATTCTAGAGTCTCATAATTTTGAAAATCTAGCCTTAGCTTTAAGAAAAAAGACATCATGCCCTAACCGGTTTGGCTCAGTGGCTAGAATGTCTGCCTGGGGACTGAAGGGTCCCAGGTTCGATTCCAGTCAAGGGCATGTACCTTGGTTGCCGACACATCCCCAGTAGTGGGTGTGCAAGAGGCAGCTGATCGATGTTTCTCTCCCATCGATGTTTCTAACTCTCTATCTCTCTCCCTTCCTCTCTGTAAAAAAATCAATAAAATATATTTTTTTTAAAAAAGAAAAAAGAAAAGTCAGTACTTTTATAATACTTCCCTGTGAAATCTCCCTGCCTTTTGCGGTGACGAAGACCTGGGTTCAAGCCCAAGCTCTCCACTTACAAGAGTGACTGTGAGCAAGTTACCTAATCTCTCTTGTTGAGACTCCTTCCATAACATGAGAAAATCGTGTAAAACACTTAGACATGTATCTAGCAAATAGTGAGCATTCAGCACTCGTTGGCTATTATTCCAAGAGGGTGAGATGATATACATGAGTGATTTGCGCTTAAAACCCTTCGGATGACTTCTCATTGTCCCCAGAGTGAAATCCAAAGCCCTCTGTGTGGCCGCTGCTCAAATTTTCTCTCTCAGGATCCCCTGAGTTCCCAGCTTTATTAACACCACACAGCGTATCATTTTTTCCAGCCACCATGTCGTTTCCACAACTGGCTCATGCCGTTCCCTCTGTCTGGGCAGGGTGTGGGGAGGAGCTGGGGGGATCACTCCAGTTTTCTTGTCCCAGCGAACATGCGCCAATCTTTTAGGACCCAAGAGGTTGTTAGGAGTCTCTGCCGTGGCCTTCCATTGCCTCCCTACCTCCTGTTTAATATGGAAATGATCTGTTCATGTGTCTGTCCCCCGCAATAAGTAGAAAACACTTGATGTGCCTTGAGAGTTTAAGGAGGAATGAAAATATGGCCCCTGTCCCACTAAGCAGATTCATTCATTCATTCATTCATTCATTCATTCACTTTTTAATTCTCACCTGAGGATATTTTTCCATTGTTTTTTACAGAGAGTGGAAGGGAGGGGGAAAGACAGAGAGAAACATCGATGCAAGAGACAAGCATCTATGGTTGCCTGCCGCACGAGCCCCAACCAGGTTCCGGGATGGAGCCTGCAACCGAGGTATGGGGACCCTTCCGTCCTCAGGCCGACATTCTATTCACTGAGCTGGAGCAGCGAAGGTCCCACTGTGTAGATGTGGAGACAGGGAGGGACCGTATCTCTGGTGCCCCTTTATATACTCAAATCATAGCACAGGCTGAACACATAGTAGGTGCTTAAAAATGTCCAACCAGACTGAAACTGGCGTGTAGAGAAAGGAAAGCCCAACCCAGTTCTGAACGTCTCTTAAGGTGTGTTTTAAGGGAGGAAATGGAATTCCTGAGCAAAGTTGATTCCAAGTAAAATTACATGGTGTCTCCTAGGCTCACACCCACCTCTTAAACTTCCTCTAGTATCCGGTGAGGGTGCCAGTCCTCAGATACCTGGCACTGCCTTTGCTACCCATGGGGTTCTGGCTCCCTCTCCATCATGATATTTCCTCCCTTCTGTTGCAAAGCAATGGATAAAAGTGGTTTAATTAAATTCACCCATTAATTTCAAATTAAACAAAAATGTATTTTACATTTTATAGCCTAAAATTAATTTAGCCCATGTTCCTTTTTTTTTTTAAATCGATTTCAGAGAAGAAAGGAGAGGGAGAGAGAGATAGGAACATCAATGATGAGAGAGAATGATTGGTTGGCTGCCTCCTGCATGCCCCCAACTGGAGGTTGAACCTGCAATCTGGGCATGTGCCTTGACTGGGAATCGAACCGTGACCTCCTGGTTCATAGGTCGATGCTCAACCACTGAGCCACAGCAGCTGGACCCATGCTCCTTTTGTACAGTGTCAGCCTTTTGGACATAGGGGGCCACGAGTGAAATTCTCCTCTCACAGAGCAAGGAGCTCTTGCTGCTCGGGTATGCAGACGACACCATGACAAGCAGAAAATTAGCCCTTTGCCTGGTGCAGAAGCAATATCCAGAGACTATAGCCGTGTTCTATGGGAAGTACTTGGAAGTGTTGTTGATTTCAAATTAATACGGTTGGTATAAAGAGAAACTGATTAAAGATACAAGCTCTTTATTTTCATTTTATTATTTTTTAATATATTTTATTGATTTTTTACAGAGAGGAAGGGAGAGGGATAGAGAGTCAGAAACATCGATGAGAGAGAAACATCGATCAGCTGCCTCCTGCACACCTCCCACTGGGGATGTGCCCACAACCAAGATACATGCCCTTGACCAGAATCGAACCTGGGACCTTTCAGTCCGCAGGCTGATACTCTATCCACTGAGCCAAACTGGTCAGGGCAAAGATACAAGCTCTTTAAAGACAATGCATTTCGGTGGGAAGTTCACTTTTGGTGATAGACATTGCCAGCCACATGGAAAGATAAACCTGCATGGAGAGAGATTCTAGGAGCCAGTGGACCTTCTCAGCACCCTCTATTATAACTACTTTGCATTATTCCTAGATGGGCATTAGGAGGTCAGTTTATCAGTGTATTACTACTTAATATTATCCTATATAATAAAAGGCTAATATGCAAATTGACCAAGCGACAGAATGACCAGTTGCTATGATGCGCACTCACCACCAGGGGGCAGATGCTCATTGCAGGGGGAGCTCTGCTCAACCAGAAGCCCTCAGCAATGCTAAGGATATCTGACATCCCTCCAAAGGCTCCCAGACTGCAAGAGGCCACAGGCCAGGCTGAGGGACTCTCCCCCCCACCGCCCCCTGCTCAGTGCACAAATGTTGTGCACTGGGCCTCTGGTGTTGGATAATAAAGTCTGACTAATATAATTCAGAAACTCAGTCCCACAGATAGTTAAGGTAATGACTTAGCCATGATGATGCTAACCAGATGACACCCAACCTCTGGGTTTTTCCAAGACACAGCCCAGGATAACCAGGAACAACACGTGTGGGCCATGTTAAAGATGCATAGCTTTTCCCCACTACATCGTGAATTTCAAGAAGACAGAGCCTCAGGCCCAACCATCTCGGAATCTATAATGTCTAATGTGGTGCTTGGCCCAGAGAAAGACATGGAACATCGTTCTGAAGGGGAAAGGATGAAGGTCAGGAAAGAAAGAGAGAAATAAAATGGAACCAAGAGTTATCTCAGGCCTCACGGGTCCACAGATGTCGACCAGCAGGGGCATAAAGAGAAAGTTAGGATACCACCAGTAAGTGGTATCGCCCCGGCCAACCAACTACTAATGGAATTGTATTTGGCCAAAAGGTACAACAGTCGAATTAAATCAGTTTTACCAAGACCCCTGCCTTTCCTTTGATTACCTCTTTAGAAATCGCTCTTGCCAAGTGCTCCTAACGTTCTAAAATTTCAGAGTTTTGTCTAGTTTTCTCCTTTAGAAAGTTTGAGGAAGAACTCTCACATGTTGAATTTGGTAAAAATTAAATCCTCATAATTTCCTCTTTTACAATAAAACACAAAATAGAAACCAAGTACAGAATAGAATATCTTCCCAGGGTGAATGAATAAAAATTGGGGGTTCAAGTTAGAAAATGCTAATTACTCTTTCTGAGTCTTCAAAAATGACATTTTTGTTCCAAATTTTACTTTGCTGCCTTAATATCATTTTACCATTATTATTATTATTATTAATTATTATTATTGATTTCAGAGAGAAAGGGAGAGAGAGAGAAACATCAATGATGAGAGAGAATCGCTGATCGGCTGCCTCCTGCTCGTCCCACACTGGGGATCCAGCCTGCAACCCGGGCATGGGCCCTGACTGGGAATCGAACCGTGACCTCCTGGCTCATCGGTCGATGCTCAACCACTGAGCCCTGCCTGCTGGGTCCATTTTACCTTTAAACAAGCCAAAGCCCCAGTGCTCAGTTATGCTTTCCTTCAAGCATAAGGTGACCAGACGTCCCGCTTTTGGCGGGACAGTCCCGATTTTTAACCATTTGTCCCGAGTCCCGCGGCGTTTTAAAAAAAAGTCCCGATTTTTGCAAAGAATGCACGACAAGCTAGGGAATGGCGGGAGAACGGGAAGGGAATATACAGTTTTCGGCGGCCAAGCGGTCAATGGTGTCCCGCTTTACCAATGTTAAAATCTGGTCACCTTATTCAAGCAGGGTATGATTTCATATTCACTCAACGCAGCATTTTTTTAAAAAAACATATTTTATTGATTTTTTTTTTCTTACAGAGAGGAAGGGAGAGGGATAGAGTTAGAAACATCAATGAGAGAGAAACATCAATCAGCTGCCTCCTGCCCACCCCCTCACTGGGGATGTGCCTGCAACCAAGGTCCACGCTCTTGACCAGACTTGAACCTGGGACCCTTGAGTCCGCAGGCCGATGCTCTATCTACTGAGCCACACCGGTCAGGGCTCAGCACAGCATTTCCAGGCGAACCAGTTAAGTCCGTGGGAGGAATGGCCACCCTTCTGGTTACGGTCCTCCTTCCCCGGGCAGACACTGTGGAGAGAAGCGGGGAGGGGCCCCCTTAAAGGTTAGGAAAGCAATTCAGTCCACAGAGGGACCCGGGTGCTGCAGTCCGGGAGCACCGTTCCCGCTGGCCGTGCTTTGCCTGCATCACAAGCCTTCCTGCCTGGAGAGGAGACGCTTCCCAACTGGGGCTCCTGCATGGCTTCCCTTTGGAGCTCAGCTTCGCCTCTCGGTCTTCCTTGGCACTGGCACCGAGCTTTGCTCTCTCATGGCTGGCTCCCTCGCGCAGTAAAAGTCACCCTTGGCGAAGTCCATCAGCACGAGAGGCTTTTAGGAAACCGGCAGCCAAACATTCGTGGCTTCCTGCCCAGGGGTGAAGCCCAGGCTGGGGGTCCTCGCGGTGGCTGTCCTGGGTGCGAGCAGAATGGTCACCCTCAGGCCGCCCGCCCATGGCAGGGCTGGCCAGGCGAGCTGAGGCACGTCCAGGTGAAAAGCAGCAATGAAGGGGTCGGGGCTGGAGCAGGCCCTGAAGTTGCTGCATGCAAAGTTGCCATAGAAACCCTGTCTGCATGGCCTCTCTTTTTTGCAGAATCGATTTTGACATTGAAATGCTAATATGGCCCTGGCTGGTTTGGCTCAGTGGATAGAGCTTCAGCCCACAGACTGAAGGGCCGTGGCTTCGATTCCGGTCAAGGGCCTGTACCTCGGTGGCAGGCTCCATCCCCGGCCCCGGTCGGGGCACATGGGGGAGAGAGCCCATCCACGGGTCTCTCTCACATCGATGTTTCTCTCTCTGTGTCTCTCCCCCTCCTTTCCACTCTCTCTAAAAAAAAAAAAAAATGGAAAAAATATCCTCGGGTGGGGATGAACAAACAAACAAAAAAAGCAGACATGGCTTCCTACGTGGAGGGATGTAGGCAATAGAAAACAGGTGAATATGGAGGAAGGAAGACATACCCCGATGTGTGAAATAAAGCCTGGAACCTTTTCCAATAAATGGATGACCAGAGGCAGCGTGGGTGGCCAGGACGGGGAGCTGCTAGGCATTTGCATCCAAGGCCGCCCTCTGGAAGGCACTGTCATCCCGCAGCCCAGCGCGCCCTTGAAGCCAGATGCAATGCCAAGTTGCCTTTTCAATAGCAAACCTCGCGGAGGAGGTGCCAGCGCGCGCTCACGAGAAGACGCAGCTCCTGTGTTGTCACATGTTCCATTCCACCTCCCGACGGCCCTGAGAAAACATTCGGGGGCCTTGGTCCATGATCCATCCGCCGATCGCGTGTTTTAAATAAATATTTCTATTCCGCGTCACCAAACCCGGCAGTCGCATTGCTGGCACCGCAAAGGTCCTCCTCATGGCGAGGCAGATGCGGAGCGCAAGGCGAGGCCGGCAATCAGCACTGTAATTTGCCCAGTAACATTGTGTGAGATCTAATTAGTGCTTATGCAGTTCCTTTACAAAAATGTGAAAACGGCACCAGGATGTAATTGTTTAATGAATTTAGTGCAAAGCGCGCCGGCATCCATTCCATTTTAGCTGAGAAAACCAAGTTCAACTGCTATTTGCTTCAGAGCCAAAACATTGTGAATTGTGCCACTGCGCCCAGCCCTGCTCTGCTGGCTTGGAGATTTCAAATAAATGCTACAAGTTACAGCCTCCAGCTGCAGAGCGGCCCATCTGTAGATGTTTGTTATATTTGGCAGTATTGTCCAATGATTGTGCCTTCCTGCTGGAAAAAAAAAAAAAAAAAGAGGGGGGAAAAAACAAGGTTCTGTCAGCAAAAAAAAAGTGAAAGTTTGAAATCTGCATCGCCCGACAAAAGGCAAGTCTCGGATCTGAGTCTCGTGGACCTGGCAGCGAATTTTAAACACCTGTTCACGTTGAGCCTGTCATGGGGGAACCAAAGGACACCCCTTTCCTCTCTTCTCCCCAACATTTAATTTCTGTTAGAGTTATGGAAGATGGAATTGGATGCAGGTGTAATGACAATGGAACGAGTCATTCCTTTAATTTTTCAGGGATTTTACTAGTTATTTTATGTGATCAGTTCCTATATATATCAGAGATGAAGGGAGAGAGAGAGGGAGGGAAGAGAGAGGAGAGAGAGAGAGAGAGAGAGAGAGAGAGAGAGAGAGAGAGAGAGAAATATGGATGATGAGAGAGAATCATTGATTGGCTGCCTCCTGCATGCCCCACCCTGGGGATTAAGCCTGCAACCCAGGCAGGTGCCCTGACCGGGAATCGAACTGTGACCTTCTGGTTCATACGTCGACATTGAACCACTGAGCCATGCGATCAGTGGTTTTTTTTTTTAATGTTTTTTTCTTTTTTATTGTGGTAAACAGCACATAACATAACCTTTACCACCTTGACCATGTTTAAGTGCATGTAGCTCAGCAGTGCTGGCTGTATTCGTATCGTGTGCAGCAGACCTCTGGACTGTCTCCTTTGGGGAAACTGAAGTTTTTGTTGCTCAATGGATATAGAATTTCTGTTCGCGATCGGTGTTTAAACGTAAAAATGCGTAACTTCTACAAAAAGAGACAAGTTAGACGCAGATGTTTGCATGATTGGATGGGAAGGGAACACTTGTTTTCCTCCCCCGACCCCGACCCCCCTCCTCGTACCCCTGTTTTGCCTTCTGCTTTTCTGGTGGCACAAATGAGCTGCCGCACCAAAGCTGCGTGTTCTGAATGACTCCTGTCCACACGGGAGTGGTGTGTGGCGGGATTGAGGACGGGCAGCGTGGAGATGTCTGGGTCTGAGTTACAAGAATTTTGTCAACTAATAAGCAGCAGCTATCATTCTTCATCATCCACCAAATGTCCCAATTTACACTGAAACAGCCGCGTAAAACCTTCCCGTCGATGCTCTGATGAAACTCGGTGTTTGTTCTGTTCCTGGTTTTCTGTGGTAGGTCCGATCTCCGCCATCTGGGTGAGGTACGTGGGGAAGCTGACTCAGAGGAGGTCCAGCAATGCTTGCAGGAAGGTTGGGGGAGTGCCTTGGACCCATACCTGTGAGGGGCTGAGGGAGGAAGAGGCCTGGCAGAAGAGGTCAGCTTTTGGTGCAATGACAACAGAGACCTCAGCCAAACACATGGGGTGCTCTGAAGCTGCGGTGAGCCTTGTGAATTGGAAAGAATTGAGGTGAGGGTGCTAGGCATCTTCACCCCCACATCAAGCAGGCATGGGGGTGGGCTGTCCCTCAGTGGGGCATTCCTCCTTTTGGTTGGGGGACCCCAAGAGCTGACTAAAGGCTGGTGAGATGAGGGCCTGGGTCCCCAGGGGGTCTTAATGGGGAATCACAAAAGATACTCTAGTCCAGTCCTTACACACTTGGGTCTACTTTGTGATTTTAGAAAATATATTTTGATTGATTTCAGAAAGGAAGGGAAGGGGGCAGAAAAATAGAAACATTGGCATCTTTAAATCTAATCAGATTATAGAGTCAATTCTAGAAATAACAAAACAAATTCAGAAAATTCATCCTTAAAATTCTATTCCTTTGGGACCACTCGTGGTACCAAAATCTATTTGGCAGGTTCTCCAGAGAAACAGGATCAATAGGATATATCTATATATCTATATCTATATCCATACCTATATAAAAGCCTAAGCAACCGTTACGACCGTTACGACGGAACCACTGGACAACTAGAAAGACCAATTGACCAATTGCTATGACACACAATGACCACCAGGGGGCATGTGCTTAATGCAGGAGCTGCCCCCTGATGGTCAGTACACTCCCAGAGGCAACCTCCTGCAGTCCCTCCCCCTGGCAGGCCTACCTCCTGTGGCCCCTCTTCCTGGCCAGCCAGTCTCCCCCCCCCCACACACCCACACACACGATAGGCCCTGATTATCAGCCAGGCTGAGGGACCCCACCCATGCACAAATTCCTGCACCAGACCTCTAGTCCTATATAATAAAAGCCTAATATGCAAATTGTCCCCTCAGGTGGTGCTCGACTGGGAGTTTGACCACTTGCTATGATGTGCAATGACCACCAAGGGTTGGCAAGGAGCATGGCAGGCATTGTTGAAGCGGTGCTGGCAGCAGGCGGATGGCAGTGGAGGCACTGCCAGCCCCGATGTGCCCCAATGAGAGTGTGACCTCAGCAGGATGGTGGAGCAGGTGAGCGGGCAGTGCCAGGCCAAGGTGGGTGTGAGCGGGAGCCCAATCATCCTGCAGACTGCGACCAGCAACGGTGGTGGGCGGGGCCACTGCCCATCTCCCAGGTGCTGAGGGAGAAAGGGCAAATAGTAATATTAAAACATTTCTTCTAATTATTTTCCTTTTGATGTGCATGAATCTGTGCACTGGACCACTAGTATAGATACATTCAGGAGGACACTTATTATGGAAATTGGTTTACACAGTTGAGGAGGCTGAAAAGCTCCTCATTTTGAGCTTACAAACCCTGTTCTGTGGAGGGGAGGGAAAGAAACAGTGATGAGAAGAGAACGAGGTGTAAGGAGAGTTGACTGGGTGGAAACTACCCTGTTTCCCCACAAGTTAGGCATCCCCCTAAAATAAGATCTACTTACAGTTTTGCCTCTTGCTGAAATATAAGGCATCCCCCCGAAAATAAGACCTCCCCGAAAATAAGACCTCCCCAATAATAAGGCCATTCAAGGACAATTTGCGCATGGAAATTAATGACTACATTGCAAATAGAATAGAGAGTAATTAGTGTGGAAACTTTGTGAAATCTAAACTGCAAGAGGTTGTGACTTGGGCGAAGAATTCATAGGAGAAAATCACTGACAGTTGCATTGCAAATGCACTACGAGCAGGCTGCCTTGACAAGAAGTACTCGTTTAAGGACAGTGCTATTGCTAAACATGAAAGATTTGCTCCACTGATTCTGAAAGAAATGGAGTCACAAGAAATTCGCCAGGAAATTCAGGGTTTGGATTGTTATGATGATGTTCCAGAAGATGATGACATGACTGTCATTGAATAAATGAGTAAATGTACCATAGATTGTTGTACATGGAAATAATGGTGGTAACAAGAAACTCTTGATACTGTAGGATTCACAATTTGTCTGGCTATTCTGGTTTGTGATGACAACTACTACTGTATACAGGTAATAAATTTCCTTTTTTTTTTTTTTGTTCAACAATAAATGTGTACCGTATTCTTCTTCATGGAAAAATAAGACATCCCCTGAAAATAAGACCTAGCATATCTTTGGGAGCAAAAATTAATAGAAGACACTGTCTTATTTTCGGGGAAACAGGGTAGGCTTACGGGAAAATGAACTGAAAGGATAAAGGAAGGATATGGGGACCTTAAAAAGATAAACATTTTCAGAGGAATAATCTAATTAGACATTGGGAAATAGCTCTGACTAAAGATTTTTGAGAAAAAATTCGGGAGAAATCCAACAGTTACCTTTCTGTGGTGCTTAAGCATAGCTAACAGAGAGGATGAATGAACACGCTTTATAAGGAAGGATTTTTGTGAAGCACACATTTACAAAGTCTAATTAAGGCTCAAGATTCTGAGAAACCCCGAAACAACAATTCCCCTTCATGCGGGATATTATTATTATTAACAAATAGGTTTCTATGTTCAGTTCAGCAGTGGATTCCTATCAACCAGGGACATTTCAGTTTCTGAAAAAAGAATCTACTTGCTGTGTTTCCGCCCGTTAAAAAAAAACACGTGATTAAATTCAAGTCCTGGGTATTAGAATTGTAAAAGAAAGACTGTAACAGAGAAAAATGAGTTTATATGAAGGTATCTCAATAAAACAGCCCAACTTGATTTAAAATATTCCAGCTATGCCCGCCAAATGCTATTAATACTTAGGAATAAAATTACTACAAATGAAATGGAGCCACATGTGGCTGGAGAGGCTGATGGTGAAATCAGCAAAGAACTGCTTATTCAGCCTCTTCAAACAAAAAATGAATTGTTTTGATGAATGGGAATTCTTTAATGAATTACCATATGACATGCCAGTGATTTTTTCAATGTCAGGCGGAGAAAGTTTGCATTTGTCTTTTGTTTGGGCTGCAGCCACTTAAAAAATAATGGAAGGTCATGGCCACCGAGACACACTTGCCATTATGCTGGGCCCCCAGGGGCGGAAGGTGCCCACACTGAACCCGGAGAGCAGGGGGTGGGTGGGGCTCAAGTCCTCACGTCTCTGCCTTGTTCTTGTTTTCTCTCTGTGAAGATGTGTGGCAGCCATTAGGGACCGGTGGATGGCATTTGTCGACCATCAGAGTTGCGTCCAGATTTCATACATTCTATGCTGTCAGTGTGAGCCAGGGGTGGCCACGTTTGGAACTCTAGGCACATGGGTTGGGGGCAATATAGGAGAGGCTGAAGGGATGTTGAGGGCGTGGAGGGGTGGCTTGTGGATCCAGAGTTCGATAAAAAGGAGAAGAGGGCTCTGGAGAGCCCTGGAAGGGGCGGGAATGGATGTGCATTGTCTCGCCGAAGGTCTAGGGCCAGGAGGGCGGCAGGCAGCTTAGATACCCAGCCAGGAGCCAGCAGAGTTCTTGGTCACGATCCTAAATTACTCTGGAGTATTTTTTAAAAAAATATATTTTTAAGTTGATTTCATAGATGAAGGGGGAGAGAGAGAGACATCAATGATGAGAGAGAATCATTGATCGGCTGCCTCCTGCAGGCCCCACAATGGGGGTTGAGGCCACAACCCAGGCATGTGCCCTTGACTGGAATCAAACCCAGAACCCCCTCAGTCTGCAGGCCGACACTATCCACTGAGCCACACCAGCTAGGGCGGGAGTAGTTCTTGGAGATGCCCTAGGAAGATACCCAGGAAGTCCCTTGAAGTCACTGGTTTCCTCAGAATCTTCTGGAAGGCTCTTGGCAGCATGGATGGCTGATTTCCTGGGTGGAGCCTGGAAATGTGAATGTCTAACTAGTACCCGGTGACAAGAGGCTGCTGGTCCAGGAACCACAGCTCTGAGTGACAGGTGCCTTCAGGAGATGGTCGCTGTGGGAGCTTCCTTGTACATCTGCACAAGTTAAAAAATTATTAATAATAACATGCCCCACTGGCGTGTCTCAGTGGTTGAGCATCAACCTGTGAACCAGGAGGTCACGATCAAGGCACACGCCCAGGTTGCTGGCTGGATCCCCAGTGTGGGGCTTGTAGGATGCAGCCAATCCATGGTTCTCTCTCATCATTGATGTTTCTCCTTTCCTCCCTCTCCCTCCCTCTCTGAAATCAATGAAAATATATTTCTAAAAATAGCAAAGAGGTGGGAAGGGGACTGAGAAGAATAGACAACACTATGTCACAGACTACGGAATCCAACAGAACTCTTTTGGGGTCTGGCTCTGTCCTACACTGGCTGTGTGACCGGTAGCCTGAGGCCCCATCCTCTTCTGTAAAGTCTTGACCCAGGTGAACAATATGTAGCCAGGGAATGAGCGTGCAAGCCTCTGCCTCAGTTTCCCACAATGTCCCCCGTACCGTTCTAGGACATTATTCAGAAAATCTTGCGGCACTTCACCCCAGACTTCTGAGTCTCAAAGTGAGGGGAAGCACTTAGCTTCTTAATTTCACTGTAATTTAATATATTTATATCTATATCTATATCTATATCTATATCTATATCTATATCTATCTATATGTTTTTATTGATTTCAGAGAGAGGAAGGGGGAGAGAGATAGAAACATCAGTGATGAGAGAGAATCACTGATTGGCTGCCTCCTGCCCCCTCCCCTGCCCCCCACTTACTGGGATCGAGTCTGCACCCAGGCTTGTATCCTGACCGGAAATCAAACCATGGCCTCCTGGTTCATAGGTCTGTGCTCAACCACTGAGCCACACTGGCTGGGCTACACGGTAATGTCCTTGAAACATTATTTTCCACTTTAGTAGTGTTATGTGACCATCACATCCACCGGACAGAGGGAATTAATTTCATTTTCTCTAAAATTTCATACAAAGGGCGTGTCGTCCAGGGAACAGGTGCTTATAACTCTGGACTTACAGGAGCAGCTCGCTAGCTGGGAGTTTCACTCCTTCCCGGTGTAAAGGTGGCTGAAGCCCATGAAACACCAGCCTTGGTGGGCCCCAATAGCCCCGCGCTGCTGGTGGGAGCACCTCCTTCCAAACAGCCATCCTCACCCCCGCCTCCCGCACCCCTTCGTTGTTTAAGAGCTGACTATGCAGTTTATGAACTACTTAGACACTTTGCTTCTCCTTCTTCTTTTCTCAGGAGCCATTTCCTTTTTATCTCTGCAAAAACCCTGTAGAGTGTTTTGTACAAGTGGGCTCAATAAATAGCGTTGTCTGGCCGAATAGTGGCTGCTGCCTGCTTTGTCTAGATTTTTTCAGTTCATAATAAGCTCTGGAGGACACTCAGAGGAAGCAGTGCTATCTCCACAGGCAGGAAGGTGATGCTAGAGGCTTAGTAGCCCCATTGAAAAATTTCCAAGGTTATGCCCGAGCCAGTTTGGCTCAATGGATAGAGAGCATCGGCCTGGAGACTGAAGGGTCCCAGGTTCGATTCAGGTCCAGGGCACTTGCCCAGGTTGTGGGCTTGATCCCCAGTAGGGGACCTGCAGGAGGCAGCAGATCAATGATTCTCTCTCATCATGATGTTTCTATTTCTCCCCCCCCTTCCTCTCTGAAATCAATAAAAATATATTTTAAAAAATAATAGAAGTTTAGTTCTACGGTGGTTTGACATTCTGGATCTCAATTGGCTTCCCTTGTCCCATACCTAGCTCTTGGTCTCCTTTTCACAACCCACCTTGGCAATAATTCAATTATCTGCTGCACTTAACTGGATGCATAATTTTATTTCTCAGGACTTTGTAACTCAGCTCCTGTTCCCACCCAGTGCTGACTGTGGTTGGGGCCCTCCTTTCCTTCTTCCCCCAGGGGTGGCTTCTAGCTGGTCTTCCCTCTGATCACAGGAGGGACTCATACATAGCCAAGGCCCTGAATCTTTCAGTTGTCAAGGCCACCAACTGCAGAGACGGTGGGTCAGAATCTCTTGGGAGGATCACAGGACCTGTGCTTTAACTAGCTCTCCAGATAATCATTGTGCTCTGTCTGGGTCAGAGCACCTACCCCAGTGTTTGCCTCGGATCTCTCCACTGATTCTCTGCTCAGCTCTGTCTGCCAGGAGGTCAACTTTTTCTAAACTAGAGTCTAAAGCAAGCATGTCCACCTCAAAGGCCGACACAGGCCAAGTAAACAAGGTTTAAGTGTCTGTGGGCCGCAAAAAACCCAAAAACTTCCATTTTCATAGAAACATAGGTTTGTTTCGATAGAGACATGCTGAATACAAAGGGCTGAAATAAATGAGTCATCGTTAACATCAAATAATAGGACATTTTAATAAAAGTTAACATTTTTTGAACATTAACTCACCAGACACTGAATAACTGCACAAATAAATAAGTATAACGCAAATAAACCTATTTTTCTTGTTCTCTGAAAGTGAAATATTCCCTGTTGCGCACACCAAACAAGTCAGTACAAGACTAATGACGTGGTCATCGGCTGCTGAAATATTCGCTGCTAGTGTTAGTGGAAAGAAATGGTGGGCCTGCACGTAAGGTGCGTAACAGGAATGAATGCAACATGATTATAGTCATCAGTCATTAGCGAACATCGTAGTTCGTTAGTAGTAATTATGTATAATAGGATATTGTAGAAATTAATTTATGATGTTTTTATTAAAACATTCCTTTCATGCTGTTATTTTGGCTGGGCTGCAAAAATAGTTGTTGTGGGTCGCATGGGGCCTAGGGGTTGAGAGTTTGACATGCTTGGTCTAAAGGGGTAGTCTAAGGAAATAGCCATCCCTCTGATACAGTATTGTTTGAACCATCAAAGTGTTATTGAACAGAGTTTTGTGAATAACATAGTTCAAATTTCAGAACAACCAGAATATTAACAGAACAAGAAGGTAATAGGACTCTTTTTTTAAGCTATATGTTTATTGTTATAAAATACATGATTAGATTATACTTCAAAACTCTGGTGATCACTCCTGTAAAGGAATGTCTCATGGAGATCTTAGCATAGAGTCCAGCGCAGTATAGATGCTCAATAAATACTTTTTGAATGAGGAAATTATTGAAATGTGCTCTCTTACACCGAAAACCACCCCCATTGGCTGTTGCATTAATGGATTGATTGCCTTTGAAATCAGGGATGGCAAATGTTCAGACAGTTGTGCTCACAGGCATGTTCCCATTTTCTGTATTTGGAAGTTGAGGGTAAAACACCCATCAACCGAATCCTACCTGTCTGAGAGCAGATTATCTGGTTGAGCTCAGTTTCTGGGCTTCTACTGAGATGAGATATCACCACACCATTGATTGAGTTTTGAAATGGTCTCTTTGGTATATAAAAGCCAGTAAAGCACACGTAAAATCCAACGGCTGGCACATTTCACTCTGAGTGTCCTACCAATCATGCTGGGAAAGCCTTGGTTGAGATCAAATTACTATTTCTCTCAGATCTGGAAAGACAAGTAATAGTACGTTAAGACTGAAAAATAGCTAAGCAGCTGGGGATGCTGACTTCCTGCCTGAATCCAGTCTTAGACTGAGGTGCCACTGAAGAGATGGCGAGTCCGAGGCTGGAGGAGACAGCACTGAGCTCACAACTACCACGGAAAGAATGGGGGTGGAGGGGGCCAGAGTCACTGGATTCCTTTCTTACCGCTCTTCCCTTTCCCTCGCTTGCATTTGCTTGGCGTGATGATTTGTGCAGCCACAGTAGCCCAGCACCCGGGAAAGGTGGAGATGGAGAGGGCACAAAAGGGCAACATCAGTGCCCACCAGGAAACATGGCACATGGGCAGGCAGGCTGGCTGGCAGGGCACCTTCTCCCTGTTGCCACCTTTCCTGGGACAGAAGTACTGGGAGATTCCCTGGGGCACAGATGATTGGAAAGTAGAGGAAACTGGGAGTGGTTGAGTGAGAGGGCAGACACAAAAGGTCCATGCACCCTGAGGGCAGCCTCACCCTCCAAACCTAAACTAGCCTAGAGCACACGTGCAAGTCCTCCCCTTCCCCAGGGCAAACCTTGGTAGCCAGTGCAGGTTGAGAGTCCCAACAGAAGAAAAGATGAACTCGAGAAAAACAACAAAACAAGTGTTCCAGCAGAGGCAGAGGTGATGGGAAAAACAGAACAATAATTTTACAGGAGCGTCATGACTAGCCCCAATGCAGAACAGCGGTGACAATAAAGATAAAGCTATTAGAAATATTTTGTACATAAAAATAGAATTCTCCAAGTAAAGGAGTCCATGGGTAGATTGCACATCATAATGGATACAGTGGAATAAAGATTGAATGAGCTGGAAGATCAAGTCAGGTTACTCTCAAAGGAGACATCAGGAAAGGAAAGACTGAAAGAAGAGTGAAGAGGCATTAAAAACAAACAACACTATTATTATCTGCAAATAGCAGGTCTCTAGAGCAGCAACAAAATGAGGAAAATATTTGAAGAACTAATTTTCATAATTAGAGAAAGATAGAATGTTTAGCTTGAGAGGTCTCGTCCAGCACTAAAAGGGACCAAATGCATAATTGGAGACATCAGAGCAAAATGCGGGGACATCAAAGCTGAGGAGAGCATTCTACATGCCCGAACAGGGAAAAAACAGGTCACCTTCCAGGGAGTGAGGACCAGATGGATGCTAGGATGCTTGATAGCAGTGAAGAAACAGCTTCGAAGCACTGAAGGAAAGGAACTTGAAATCTAAACATTGCCATTTAGCCAATATTTTATTTACTAGCAAATGTGAGGACAGCCCGGCCAGAGTGGCTCAATGATTGAACATCAACCTATGAACGTGCAGGCCACAGGGCACATGCCCAGGTAGTGGGCTTGATTCCCCAACGTGGGGCGTGCAGGAGGCAGCCTGTCAATGATTCTCTCTCGTCGTTGATGTTTCTATCTCTTTCTTCCTTTCTCTTCCTCTCTGAAGTCAATAAAAATATATTTTTTTAAAAAAGAAAGCTTACTGAGAGTGTCAGAGTCTTGGGGACAAACAGGTGAGGAGGGGAGGGACTCAGATAAAGCCCGCCCTCTGGTATGTTATCAACAACCCAAGCTGTGTAGACAAGACCACCCTGGTTACACGAGAGAGCTCCTGCCTAATGTGCTGTAAGGATGAATGAGAAAACATATTTCAAGTGACCAGGGGTGTATGGTATCCTGTGGGCAATTGTTTAATTAAGCCGTCGAAGAATTAAAGATTGAGCCAAATGGAAAATTAGCCAGGCTTTATTGGGAGCAAACGGGTGAGTCCACAGGCCCCGGGAAGGGAGAGGGGCCGGAGGAGCCGCGCCTGAACCAAACTGGGCTGTGTTTTTAAGGTCTGGGGCAGGTAAGGGAGGAGAGGGGTTTGGTAGGAGGAAGTGGTTCTTGGAACTATGGAGCTTCCCCCCGGGCATTGCTGGTGCCAGGGGCTATGGATGAGCAAGCAGTTTCAGGATAATCCACCATTGTTGCCGTTTATGGTAAGGGCTTAAGGTCAGGGCTTAAGATCAGGGACCTGGGGTGGGGGATAATCTATGACTCCCTCAGCCAGGTGAATGCTTGCACAGCTTGGACAGCAATCAGCGGCTCATTGATACTGAAGAATGAATGGGCCTAGTGAATGAATGGGCCTAGTCCAGTGCCTGACTCACGGCTGTCATTCAGTTAAAGGCAGCTCTTAGGGAAGAGAGAAACAGAGACCCAGGTTTGAAGGAGGAGGGTCAAGAACAGCAAGGACTTTCTGAGGGTTCTCTACAGTATCTTTGAAAGTGGCTTTGTATAAAATAAATTCATCTGGGGAAGCATCTTCACGTGATAAAGTGGTCCCTTGCTTGACAAAACATTGACCATAGATTTGCTTTCAAAACAAAATCTTGTTCAAAATAGCATTCCACGTAGCACAAATGTATTCACACCCCACTTTCCTGAACAAACATATCACTTTGATGAAGTCACATATTTATGAATATTTTGAATATTTGAATAATTTAAAAATGCTGAATGAATGCTTACTCCTTCACTGGGGAGAATGGAAAGAAATTAGCTTAATTACAGTAGGAAGGGCTTAGTGTAGGTGGAGGAAAAACACATTGGTATTCAGGGCAACCACAAACACAAAGCAATTCCCAATTAAATTTGTTATGTGAATACCTTCACACAATCATTAAGCACACCAAATAGCCTTCTGACATTAGTAGAATCAAGAGAGTCAATTAGTGGAGATCCTTGATATTCACAATTTCTATATTTCACAAACGGACTTGGCCCATTTTTAAATCGGAAGGGAATCTGAAGGGTCATTTAATGGAATCCTAACATTTTCACAAGTGGAATCTGAGATGCCTGGAGGTTGAGTTGATTGGCCAAACATTACACAGCCTGCTAACCCTGCTCTTGGGATGGAGACCAGTTCTCTCAAACGCCATTTCAATGTTCTCTCTAGCATATTGCGTTATCACCACCCTTTTTACTCTTTTATGCAAAAAAGAAGTCCCAAGTCATCCTAAGTCCTCATTCATTCAGCTACGGCCTGGCCCATATAGAATCCAAATTAAACCTCAACTGCCTTTCCTTTTGCTCTTTCTTCTCAGGGTTAATGGTCCACCATGGCTCACTGTCATTTCACTTAGAACCATAATCTTGCCGTGTGAGGGCTGTATCTCCACCAGTACCACATCTTACAGAAAACATATCCAACATGTTTAATACCAATACTCACGCTACTTGATCGCAGTGATGAGGTTTTGTAGGTGTAAATTATGACTTTTGCCATTGAAACCATAACTTTTAGAAATGGGAAGAGGAGTGTGGGAAAATATTCTCACCACTGGTGAAAAATCACGTTTTCTCAGGGTTTGCAAACAGGGAAATATTTGTGGTTTTGTCTCATATGTTTTGCTTCTTTTGGCAAAAGCAAAAGGCAGTTTTCTTTGCAATAAAAACGGCCTTTCGTTGTCGCCAATGCTTCACATCCATTTTTGCCAAGCAAAAAGCTGTTTTCCCAGGAGGAAGCAGCTCAAGCTGAAATCAAAGTGAAGCACAATTTGTAAAATTTCCCTCTTTGAAAACAAAAATCACAACACTCAATGCAAATGCCACCTAAGGGGCCTTGCACAGAGAAAGATAATGGGCGAGGCCTGGTTAAAGCATACCCAGGAACAAGCCTTCTAGTAGATGCAAAAATAAATCCCAAGTCCTATGGGGGGAAACTGTTAAATCGTGCCCAGAATGAACACAAAGAGTCTAGTCTTCACCTTTGTCATCCAAATGTCTCTCAAGAATAATTCTTGCCCGACTGGCGTGGCTCAGTGGTTGAACCAGGAGGTCACGGTTTGATTCCCTGTCAGGACACATGCCCGGGTTGCGGGTTCGATCCCCGGTGTGGGGTGTGCAGGAGGCAGCCAATCAATGATTCTTTTTCAACGTTGATGTTTTTATCTCTCTTGCTCTCTCCCTTCCTCTCTGAAATCAATAAAAATAAATTTTTTAAAAAAGAACAACAGCCTTAGCCAGTTTGGACCAGTGGATAGAGTGTTGGCCTGCGGACCAAAGGGTCCTGGATTTGATTTGATTCCAGTCAAGGGCACATACTTGGTTGCAGGGTCCTCCCCAGCCCGGGTCCTGGCTGGGGCACATGCAGGAGGCAACCAATTGATGTGTTTCTCTCACATCAATGTTTCTCTCTGTCTCTCCCTCTCTCTTCCATTCTCCCTAAAAATCAATGGAAAAATATCCTCGGGCAAGGATTAACACCAACAAAAAGAGAATAATTCTTAAAACAGTGCTTGTCGCAGTCATCTGTGCCATTTATTCCGGATGGCTTCTGTATTCATAACATCTTACATCTTATTATTATACCATGATCCATTTTGATAGCTAACAGAGTTGCGAAAATCAGGAAAACAGGCATCATCTCCATGTTATGTTACTTCCTCCATCAGGCATTTAATGGAGAGGAAGGTGAGTTTTCCGACAGCTGGCCTACACAAGGACACTGACGCTCACTAGCGTTTCTTTGCCCACGTGACTTAGTGCTGAACTTGGACTACAACCCAGATGTTTTGACTCCTTCCTAGTGCTTTACCCTGGCATTCTTATTTTTAAAATGCTCACCAAAGGATATTTTCCCATTGATTTTTAGGGAGAATGGAAGACAGACGGAGACAGAGAAAAACATTGATATGAGAGAAACACAGCGATTGGTTGCCTCCTGCATGAGCTCTGACCAGGGCCCAGGGCAAGGGGGGAGCCTGCAACCAAAGTACATGCCCTTAACCAGAATTGAACCCGGGACCCTTCGGTCTACAGGGCAACACTCTATGCACTGAGCCAAACCGGCCAGGGCTACCCGGCACTCTTTATAATGAACTCTAATCAGAAGTTCCCAGTGTGGTCATGGAATTTGTTTTTATTTCTGTTCAATTTTGTTTTTCTTTGCATTTTCTTCAGTATGATGATAGCTCTTGCATCCTTTGGTGTGTCATAGCATATTCATCAGCAGGTCATCTCTGCTGCTACAAAAACAACCCCTAGAGAAAATTTTAGTTTTGAAAACAATCAGCAGATTCCAATAGTCATGTCAATTGCAAACAGTTGACATAGCAACTGTCACCTTTTTGGAAGAGGATGATTTATTACCTAGAAAAATAGAAAGATTTAAACAATTTTTGATTAATAGCAATATTTCATGTGTGATTATCTAGCCTGTAAAAAAATTATTTTTAACTGACTGTTTTTCAAAAAAGCTTTAACCAGATCGCAAAGGACCCTCAAGCTCTTAATTTGTTCAAAATAAGATTTTTAAAAAATATATTTTTTATTGGTGTCAGAGAGGAAGGGAGAGGGAGAGACAGAAACATCAATGATGAGACTCATTGATCGACTGCCTCTTGCATGCCCCCTATTGGGGATCGGGCCCACCACCTGGGCATGCGTCCCAACCGGAAATCAAACTGTGACCTTCTGGTTCATAGATTGACACTCAACTACTGAGCCACGCTGGCCGGTCTAAATAAGATTTTTTATTGTAAAATTCCAAACTTGTAAGAATCATTATTTTATAATTTGTGATTTCAAACAGCCACAAAAGAGAAGAGTAAATACTCTGCATAAATTCCAACCTGGATGTGGGTATGGGGTAAGCCTTGTAGGTGGACCACAGCCACAGCCTCAACTCCCCTGCTCTCTACCTGAGTCCTAAGCCATCTTCTGTGAACAAAAGCTCAAGTCGTACCTCCTTTGAAAGCGTCTGACTTTCAGATCTTCCATTTTTCCCATTTTATCAATCCATTCTAGTCCACCCTACAACACTGACCATGATGCCACAGACTGAACGCTTAAAAAATGCTAACTTTTTATGGTAAATTGTATGTCTAGTTGCCACAACAAAAAATTAGGGGGGGGGGGGAATACGAGTTTATTTTAACCAAATATGAGTTTGTTTTAGTTCTTTAAATCTAAAGAGCTAAAAAGTAAAGCATTTATGTAATTGTTCCCTTAAAAATGCCACTTAATTGTATATTGTTGGAACTGTTTCATTATTGATTATATCTTCCTACCTAGGTTGATTGTGAAACTTCCAGGAAGGTTGAAACAAGTCTAAACCTTCCCCAGCCCCTCTCAAGATTTAAATAGAGCTGTGACACAGCAGATAATAGATCAATAAGTATTGATTGATTAAGGAGGATTTAGTTGGACCCATCTCAATTTGATGCTTCCCTTAAAATTTTAAGTAAACATTGAAAGACTATCACATAGAAAGTTATACATCTCATATTAATGTATTTTATCTCAAAATTATCAATTAATATTATTTAACCACTTTATTCTTTATCCATAAATACACTTTGTTTATTTTATTTGTTGTTAATCCTCACCTGAGGATATTTTTCCATTAATTTTTTTTTTTTTTTTTGAGAGAGAGAGTGGAAGGGAGGGGGAGAGACAGAAATATCAATGTGAGAGAGACACATCAATTGATTGCAAAATGTCTCCCTCTCCTGCCCCGACCCGGCCTGGGACCTTCCATTCCGTAGGCTGACACTCTATCCACGGAGCCATACCGGCTAGGGCTACACTTTACATTTTCAGGAGGAGATTTCACAGAAGCGCAAGTTTAAACTACCCTCTGGTAGTAAACAGCGATTTCTCGTAACTAACTGTAGGGTGTGGTACCTTGGACAGCGCCCGGCTTGTCCTGGGGTTGGACCCACATTCCCTGAACTGGGTGGAATGGTGGATGGAGAAAGCCAACAATTCAGGAGAGAGAAATGGGCCAGGATGGGAGCAGCACGACAGGAGGCAGGGCTGTGATGCTCCCTTCGTGCCCGCTGCCTTTCAGAAGCCCCTGGGGCACCGTGTGGAAGCCAGGTCCCCGTGTCTCCGTGTGCCCATGGCAGGTTGGGGCCCCCAGAGTCTCCATCCGCCAGAAGATGGCAGGACATGCGGAGCACATCTGCTGAGTCACCTGCAGGGACGAGGGGAGAGGAGGCTGGGCTGGCTCCAGCCTCGTGGCTCCAAGGCGAACACGCTGCCCTCCAGCCATCAATGTGGGAGGGCCATCAGCTCAGCAAGGGCAGGAGGGTGGCTGCCACCCTTCCTCCTCCAATGTGCCTGTTAAGAAGCTGACACTTGTCCAAATGAGCAAACACCTGCTACCGGCAACGTGACCCTAGAACATCTAGAAGGTTGGGGACAAGAACAGGTGGCTCCGGGGACAGCACCTCCCAGTGCCAGCTTTCACCCCACCTGGCCTTTCGCTGTGCCTGACCGGCTCTCCCCCTGTGAGGAGGAGATCTCGTGTCCGTGGTCTTCCTCTGGGGACAGAGGGAACCCTATGCGGGTGTCTCCTGGACAGACAGCCTTGAGCCTCGGCCTTTCATGTCTTCTTTCTCTGATGCCATGGCTCGTTTATATTCTGCTGGGCTCCTCACACAGCATTCCTCTCCGTGTGGGTGGAAGTGGCCCCAACGTCCTCCTGTGCTGTTCACAGGGTTATTTTCGTCACCGGCACACGGCGTGCCGTCTCTGTAACTCACTGCAAGCGGTGGGCTCTGGAGGGTAAAACCCAGTCGAATAGCCTTAGCTCTCCTGTGGCCCCAGAGTGAAATGGCCCTCCATCCCCCCCCCCTCCACTAAGCACGCACACCCCCCAAACCTGGACTCTGCTCTCCGTAGTAAACCTGGTGTGGGTTCAGAGACTGATATTTTGAACTGGGCTTGTGGCCCCTCTGTTTCTACCACACGAAGGCAAGTTGGTGTGTCCCATACCCCCCTGCTGAGAAGGTTACTCTCCCACTAGGCAAGATCTTCACCATAATTTCAACCGTCTATGGAGAGGGATTGGGTCTGGTCTCAGGAGATAACGCTAACCCTTATTGAGTGCCTTCCAAATGTGAGGCATTTTCTCAGGTCTTATTTTATTTATTTTTTAAAATATGTTTTTATTGATTTCAGAGAAGAAGGGAGAGGGAGAGAGAGAGAGAGAGAGAGAGAGAGAGAGAGAGAGAGAGAGACATCAATGATGAAAGAGAATAATTAAAAGAAGACATGAAAGAAGACAGGAAAGGCAGAGACTCAAGGATATATCGGCTGCCTCCTGCACGCCCCCTACTGGGGATGGAGCCTGAAACTTGGGCATGTGCCCTTGACTGGAATGGAACCAGGGACCCCTCTGTCCGCAATTTTATGCTCTATCCGCTGAGCCAAACCAGGCAGGGCAGGTCTCATTTTATTAATTACACTCACAGCAGTTCTGCAAGGTATTACTCACCTCAACTTGTGGATGAGAAGTTTACGTCAAGAAAATGGCATTTAGATCCAGGAATGCCTTTTCCCACGGCCCACATCCTCTCTGCCCTGCTGTCCTGCCTCTTCCAGGGGGCACAGGACCCAAGCTGCCATCAGCAGTGCAGCAGGAGAGAGCCAAGCAGCCCTGGCTAGTGTTGCTCAGTGGATAGAACATTGGTCTGGGGACCGAAGGGTCCTGGGTTTGATTCCCACCAAGGGCACGTACCTTGGTGTCAGCTCCCTCCCAGCCCCAGCCCAGGTCAGGGCTCGTGCAGGAGGCAACCCATCGACGTGTTTCTCTCATATCAATGTTCTCTCTCTCTGTCTTTGCCTCTCTCTTCCACTCTCTCTAAAAATCAATGGAAAAATATCCTCGGATGAGGATAAAAAAATAAAAGAGAGATCAACCAAAGGACTTTTATGCATGCATATAAGCATAATCAATGGATACAACACACTGGGGGGTAGGGGAGGCTGGGGGAAGGTCAAGGCGGGGGGGGGGGAAGGAGACCTATGTACTACTTTTTGTAATATTTTAAGCAATAAAAAAATCAAAAAAAAAGGAGAGAGAGAAAGAGAGAGGGAGGGAGAGAGCCAAGCAGATCCAGTGCTTCTAGTTCTACCAGCTGCATGATGCCAGGGTGCTCACAGAAAGCCCAGGTCAGCCCCCTTACCCCCCCCAACCCCCCATCAAACCCCTTGGGAGGCGGCTGAGCACAGTCTTTCTATCCTGCGTCTCAGGCATCGGAAGGCTCTGTTGGCCTTAAATCACTCCCTCGGATCTGACTGGTTTTCCTGCTTCCAGAAATGAGGCCACACCCCCGAGGGGGCTGCAGCCACAGCCCTTCTCACCACCCTTCTCAAGGTTTCAGCCTGAGCATGAGATTCCGTCTCCGCCAGCTCTGGGGCCAGCCTGTCCGGGTTCAAGGGCAACGCTGCCCCCTCCCAGCTGATGGTCCTGAGCAAATGGCTTCCCCTTCCCCAGCCTTCGTCTCCTCGTCTGTGAACACGGGAACGAGAGCAGGCCGTGCTTCACAGGGTGTGGAGGGCCTTAGTGAGTGACTGTACACACAGCACTACTGATGCCTGGCCCTTTGAAAGGGCTTTTAGCTGCGGCTTCCCTGTGGGCAGAGTGACATGGGAGAGATTTCCCGGCTTCTCCTGGTCCAGGACGTGGCTGACCTGAGCCCTGAGGAGAACTCTGACCCCTCAGGGCTGGGGAAATGCCGGCTTTGTTTCCTGTGTGACATGCCCTGGACGCAGGCCTGGCTTCTGTCCTTTGTGTCCATGAACTTGGTCCTCATTGCAGGCTTCTGTTCTTTGGAAAATCTAGGGACGATGCTAGATGCCTCGTGCTGGTAACGGCCTTGTATGGAGAATGAAACCTGCTTTATATGCTTCCACCGTCCCTTCCCCAGCAGCCATCATGACGACATTCTGTTCTGTTTCAGTCCGTTCTGTGGGCTCCCGGTGTGTTCTCTGTCCTACAGCATTGCAGCGAATTCAAAGCAATCCTATATAATAAAAACCTAATATGCTAAGTGTCCGGTTGACCAGTCAGGCTTTCAACGAATCAAAGTGCAATGTGCTAATGATATGCTAAGGCTGCTCAACCACTTGCTATGATGTGCACTGACCACCAGGGGGCAGACACTCTGACTGGATGTTGGCGAGCCCGTTTCAGCATGATCCCGCAGGCCAAGCTGAGGGACCCTACTGGTGCATGAATTTGTGCACTGGGCCTCTATTTATTGAAATAAAGGCCCGTGATCTCAAGGACCTTCCATCCTGTATCCTTTTATCCAACCTCCAATCACCTCTGCATCTGCCTGTTGGTCCCCCTGCACCTGCATAACACAGCCAGCCTGTCAGTGTGCTGCCTTTCTGGTGGAGGTGCTGGCATTCTGTCCACTTCAGACGAGTTTGCTGAAGGGGCAACTTTGAGTCTGTCCTGGTAGCTTGAGATAGCTGTGGCTAAGACCCAGGCCAGAGTGTCTTCCAAGACAATTACTTTAAAAGTCTCTTTCCTCCTCCATTTCTACAAGCAGACTAGTTTGAAAAAGGAATAATGCATTTTTATACAATCCTAGTCAACAGCTGAGAAATCCCGGCCCACCTTTACGGTCCAGGCATTGTTCTTAGCTTCTCGGCACTGGAAAAAGTGCAAAGAACAAAACACACAAGTCCTTTGTTTCTGTGGAACATGCGTTGAGGGCCAGGGGGCGGGGGTGGGGGTGGGGAAAGGGACAGCTAATAAACAGGCAACCAGACAAGTAGGATTATTAGTCAAGTTCCATGGAGAAAAGGAGGGAGAGGCCGAGGAGGAGGGAGGAGGGGGACAAGGAGAACAGGGTGACAACATAGCGGGTAAGTTCCAGAAAAGGGAGGTTTGAGGCTGAGTATATGGGAAAGGCCTTTCTGAAGTTGAGACCTAAGGGAGGAGAGAGAGCCCGGCCACTTAACCAGCGAAGGGAAAAGCATTCCGGGCAGAAGGAACAGCAAGTGCGAAGTCTCAGCGGCAGAAAGGGGAGCGCTGCGCACACCAGAGAGAGCATGCCATTGAGGCTGAGGTTGGGCACCTGGTCAGAAGTGTGCGGTGGGGGAAACGCATTAGCATGTTAGCAATTTGTACCACATGCCACTCCACACAAAGGGCTTGCCTCCTTTGATCTGGCGGGGCCTGCTTCAGCTTCAACAGCCACCCTTCCCAGCCGTGCAGAAGGGGAAAAGAGAATGCCGAGGAAGGAAGGGAGTTTTAGAGAAATGTTAGCAAATTTGGATGGAAAGGGAAGAAAATAAATCTTTTTAGTTGAATGTTCTTTTTTTTTTTTAAGCTGCAGCAGCTCTCCTCTGTCTGTTACTAAGACCGGTCCCTGACCTGCAATTTAAGTTCCTTTGAGAAACGGTGTTAAATATTGTCAAGTGACTCAGTATCAGAAAGGGCAAAGTTTATCTGTTATACACACATTCAACATCCCAGGCATAATTCGTCAATTAATTCATGTAAGTGACATAACTTTTCTAACCAATTTCTCTGTTATATGCCCCAAAATTCAGAGTCCAGTGTTCAGAAGCAAAACCTAGACTTTAAAAATGTAGTATAAGTCCCTTAGATAAACTAGATATTAAATGATGTTTTGGATATTTTTTTCTGCGTAACTCGTTAGTTTACACCTTAAAACTTTTGCCCCATTCAGAGGGTATCTATTTTTTCTAGAATGTGATCCAAACTGTCCTTTTAAATTGCATTTAGGAAGTTAATGCCATTGATTTTAAAAGTCTTTCATTTTATTCTTGGCTTTAATTTATCTAAAGGCTCTGCTCTTTGTAACATTCAAAACTAAAAGAATAAGGCATGGCTCAGTGGTTGAGCATCGACCTATGAACCAGGAGGTCATAATTTGATTCCTGTTCAGGGCACATGCCTGGGCTGCAGGCTCCATCCCCAGGGTGGGGCGTGCAGGAGGCAGCTGATCAATGATTCTCTCTCATCATTGATGTTTCTATCTCTCTCTCCTCTCTCTTCTTCTCTGAAATCAATAAAACATATTTTTAAAGAAAAAAGAATAAGAAAACCCTTAATAGCAACACGACAGAGAATGGATCACTTTCTCCACCACAATGACTAGGAGAAGCCCCTTGATCTAGGAATAACTTTCTCTCTCGCCGGCTTAATTAAATATCTAGACGTCACTAAAGCTTTGTCAGTGGACTGTTTAATTGCTTTGAAAGCAATACACACGCCCACATTCATTTTGCAGATGAGAACGTTGGGAATCACAGGGACCTGGGAGTAATCTCTGAGATGACGCACTTGGTAATCTGTGGCCATTAAGAAATCTTCGCCGGCTTCTGTTCCTTGTTAAACGAAAGCCATTCACTGCCCTTCCCTGTATTTGAAGCCAGGAAGTAAAGATATCCCCAAGTTTAGAGAATAAAATCACTTTTCTAACCGTTCCTTTTATTTGTTTTTTAAAATATATTTTATTGATTTTTTTTTTTTTTACAGAGAGGAAGGGAGAGGGTTAGAGAGTTAGAAACATCCATGAGAGAGAAACATCGATCAGCTGCCTCCTGCACACTTCCTGCTGGGGATGTACCTGCAACCAAGGTACATGCCCTTGACTAGAATCGAACCCGGGACCCTTTAGTCTGCAGGCCGATGCTCTATCCACTGAGCCACACCAGCCAGAGCCCTAACAGTTCCTTTTAGAATTGGCTCCAAACTTCAAAATAAAAAACACAGCACCCATCTCCTCTCTGTATTTATATCATCAGAAGTGAATTTTAATTTAGGAAACACGACAACTTGTATCTTAAGAACGAATGAGCCTCATTAGCTGGTACAAAATGCTGCTCTTCCAGCTATGATTTTGAGATTTAAAAAAATTAGATTCACCTTGCCCAGCCGGTGTGGCTCACACCGTGGTTGAGCATTGACCTATGAACCAGGAGGTCATGGTTCAATTCCTGGTCAGGGCACATGCCAGGGTTGTGGGCTCGATCCCCAGTAGGGGGCGTGCAGGAGGCAGCTGATCAGTGATTTTCTCATCATAGGTGTTTCTCTCTCTCCCTCCCTCTCTCTCTCTCTCTCTCTTTCTTCCTCTCTTCCTCTCTGAAATCAATAAAAAATTAGATTCCTCTTTTCTTGGCTATCAGAAGCCAACCCCCTGATTATTGGCACATGACAGCCTCCCGTCACATGGAGAGATAACATGGCAGAGGGATTGTTGCTTTGGGCCACTGCCTTTGCAGATAGCAAAGAGCACCCAAAAGGATGGACGAGATAAGCCATCTGCACTGATATGGGGGCAGGGTGGGGGGGGGAGGGAGAGGAGGTTGTGATACTAAGACCAAAATCAAAAATGGTCCTTTCTGAGGGCAGTGAGCATCCGGGTGATATCTGAGGTTCTGACGCAGCCCTTCTTGTGGAAGGTCATGGCCAGGGTGAATCTAATGGCTGTGGAATGAAAAGCATGATAACAATGCAAACGTCTATTTCTCACCCGTGGCCTCCTTTGACTCCCCTAAAAGACACTTTAATAAGCGCATAGCGTGTGCTCCCTGGAAGTTCTTCTGCTTGGGAATGTCAGTCCTCCCTTTCAGACTCCAGCACATCCCTTTGCACTAGCTCCAGTTTAATAATTCCTGACTCACAGGTGGTAGAGCGGAGAACAGCCGTACATTCCAACGCTCCATTCTTGTCTCCTTTCAAAGCCAAGTCGCCCGGTGTACTTTCCTCGTAATCGGCTCATCGCTTGCTCATCTCTGATGTTGCTTTATGCTGATTTCCCTCCGTATCTGTCTGCTCCCGAGACACACAGACTCGTGCACAATATTTCAGGTGTGTGTCTGCCAAGTGCACTAAATTACTCCCCTTGCCCTCGTGACGGGCCGTCCGGCTCAGACAGCCCCAGATCACATGAGCTGCCTCGGCACATTGCAGACACGTCTAATGTGCTGTCCACTCTCCCCTGCTCTCTCTGGGGTCACTGTCTCCTCAATTCCCACCCCCTTCCCCCCTTGCTGCTTACCTAGAGCATGTATTTTCCCTCCCAAGTGTCAGGGTTACACCTGTCTGCCTTCCTTCTCATTTTGTGCGAGCCTTCCTATCTTCTTAACCTCAGAGGACCTGGATAGCCTTTCTCTCTACTCACGGGTGTGTTTCCAATGCTTCTTGATTTAATTTCATCTGGAAATCTAATTAACATGCTGTTGAGGACATTTTTTTTTTCCAGGTTACAAATGGACGTGCTCAGCTCACAGGGCTTCCAGGGGGTCCTCAGCACCCCTCCACCTGGGACCGCCTGGGAGCGTGCAATTAACTTCCCCCAGCTCAGGGGACGGCTGCTTCTGCCCCTGGACGCCATTTTGATGGACAGCTGGGGCTCTCCCCTACCCGGCCAATTTGGAGATGCAACAATCGCAAAAGACAGCAATTACTAAATGCAGTCTGTCGTCCTGAAGATGGAGGCGGAGAGGAGGAAGAGGAAAAGGAAAAACTCGGTGATGAAAGAGATCGCAGACCCACGGGGGAGTGGGCCTGAGCAGGGAGCGGGGGCTCTGAAAAGTGGGGGATTCCAAGGTTTGAGGTGGGGAGGAGGGGGGATCCAGCAAGGCCCCAGACCCTCCCCCACCTCCCAGTAATCCAAGACTAACCATTGCTTTTGGTTCCTCCAGATTCCAAGCATTTCTTAAAATTATGCTCTGATACTGAAACAGTTGGTCTCAAGATGTTTCCTGATGTCTCTCTGGTTTTTCTTGTTAACACTTAAATATATTTCACTTGAGCCCGGCTGGTGTGGCTCAGTGGTTGAGCATCGACCTATGAACCAGGTTGGATTCCCGGTCAGGGCACGTGCCTGGGTTGCAGGCTTGACCCCCAATAAGAAGCGTCCGGAGGCAGGAGGCAGCCGATCCATGATTCTCTCTCCTCATTGATGTTTCTCTCTCTCTCTCCTTCTCCCTTCCTCTCTGAAATCAATACAAATATATATATTTTTTAAATCCAGCTCTCTGGTGAGCATTAAAAGAAGAACATGTTTTTAGGTGTTTTTAGAGAGAGATGAGCAGTATAAAGGCAACCCAGTGTCCTCCGTTGGGTTAACAGAACACAGACCGTGGCAAGCTCCTGCAGGCCTGAAGCAGGTGGAGTCCAACTAGAAGCTTCCATAACACTTTGGACAGGCCTGGGCCTCGGAATAACTGAAGCTCCTGAGGACAAAGCCAGTTAAGTACTTTATCTCCGGAAAGAGTGGCTTTAGCAGCGGCCCTGACGCCTGCCTTTGGCCTTGCTTAGACCTTTGCTCTCTCCTTCTCCCATCCTTCTCCTCTGCTCCAGTACCAGCTCCCACGGGACTGTAGTCACCATCCAAGGAAAGAACGGAAGTGAAACCTCAAACTCCATCCAGAAATCAGACGTGTCTCATAATTAAGGTTCCACAACAATTTGCCATGTTTTCTTGTTACTGAGACTGTTTATAATCACCATTAGTCACCACCAGAAAAACATTCCATTTCAGACTCATTAATCCGGGACCAGTGAAAGCAACACTTTCCCTTTTAAGCAGAACAGGAAACAGATAGGAAGTAAACATCTTAAGGCATTTGAAATGTCTATTAAAAATATGCTATGGCACGCTCTCCTAATTGTACTTATTCTGTAATAATCTATTTTGTAGGCAGCTTTTCACAGGTTTCCAAGCTGAATGTTTAGATTTGGGAATTAATCAATCATGTCAGTCCTTCTAAATATTTTGCTGCCTTTCCATTTATCCTACTTCTTTGTCAGTGATGTGAAGTGAAAAGCAAGCCATGTAATATCTACCGCATTGAAATTATCAAATACCTGACAATCACAATGATGAACTTCCAAACAGTAAGTAACATAGTCGGATACTTAACTCACTTAACCATTTGCATTCCTGAACCAAGAGGGCCTGGCACTGTAGGCTGGTTCCATATTAATGAGCGAGTGACCCAATTTGGTGGCAAATATGGCTGAAATTAAGCAGACTACAAATATTTACTCTGATCACTGAAATTGCTAACTGACCAGTGATCTAATCCATTATGGATTTATCGGCCTACAAATGGCCTGTGCACTTAGACCCATAAAGCCTGTTATAATTTCGATGGACCTCCAACAATGCATAGGAAGAAACACACTTGCAAAGTCTATTGTGGAAAAATTCCAGATGCATGTGTTTGTGAACTTGAAAATTGTCCCCTGGTAGTTCGCTGATAAAATGAATGTCAACGAATTTTTGTTAACAATTAAAGGACTCCCGATGATTATACGAAGATATTGCGCTATCCACATGTGAAACAAAGTTTGAGAAGAGGTGAATATAGTCTAAGGATCAAGTCTGCATGCACCTGAACTCACCTGTCAGTCTCAGCATCACTAAACACGGGACAACAGGATAGTGTGTGTCCCAAAACATGATGCGACAAGAAGTAATGACACAGCACTGACCACGCAATGTTCCTGCATAAAACGTGAACCTGAATCTAATCAGCCCTAGAGCTCTAAATACCAGTGTACATGCCAGCTGGCTTGGCTCAGGGTTTGCGTGTTGACCTATGAACCAGAAGGTCACAGTTCAAGTCCTGGTTAGGGGACATGCTGGGATTGTGAGCTCCATCCCCAGTGTGAGGCATGCAGGAGGCAGCCAATTAATGATTCTCTCTCATCACTGGTGTTTCTATCTCTCTCTTCCTCTCTCTCTCTCTCTGAAATCAATGAAAAGATATTTAAATAAATAAATCTGTAATAATAAAAGTGTAATATGCTAATTAGACCAGACGTCCTTCTGGATGTCCTTCCAGATGACCTTTCAGACCAAGCCGGGGCTGCAAGGGATGCGGGGGTCCTGGGTGCCCAGGGGAAGCCTGTGCTGGCAGCCGGGGGAAGGAAGGCCTCCTCTTGCATGAATTTCATGCTTCAGGCCTCTAGTTACTAAATAGATAAATAAATACTAGTGTACACGAAATGCAGTGATAGAGGGCGAGGTCTTTACAGAGAAGCAATTGATCAGACTCAGAATGTAGAACATTCTAAAGACAAACGACCTGGTTTATCCAACTGATCAATTAAATGAAAAAGGGAGAATAAAATAAACGTAAGAGACCTAATGTCTGAGACCTTATTGGAACAAACGAACTGTATAAACACCCCTGGGAGATAAGCCAGGGGACACTGAAGATGGACTAGGAATTAGGTGGGACTGAAAAAGGATTGTTAGTTTTGGTCATTGCGTTTTTAAAAATTGCCCTTGTCTATTAGGAATGAATACTGAGGCACTTTAGAGGGAAGTGACCATTGGAATTTGCTTTACAATAGTGCAGGAAAGGGAGGGCGAGAGTCTGTGAGTGGATGATGGGAAAAGATTAAAAAAAAATGGCAAAAAGTTAACCATCTTACATCTATCTACTTATTTTGTAAGTTTAATTTTTTTCATATTAAAACATGTCTAAAGGAGCAAATGTATCAATACTTCAATTAATTGTGTATTCACATAACACATTGCTAGATGTCGGCATCGTGATCTGGGAGACTGGATTATAGCTTCAATGGTTAGCTTGCAAGTCCTAAACCACAAACCGCTAATAATAAGCTTAACTCTAAGCCTCGATGAAACCAGAACTCAATAATCTCCATACACGACTACTCTGGTTTACATTTCTAAAATGAAATGTTAAAAAGACACCAAAAAAAAATCCCACCTAATTCTTACCTCTATCTTCTGCCCCACGTCCAACAGACTCCCAGGACTGGGTTGTGTCGTTGTGTCATTGCACTGATTGTCATCACACAGCCTCTGGGGTGGGTCTAGGGCAGGAAACACAAACAGGCTTGGTGCTGTACCAATGGGTGAGTCGATGCTCAGGACCCCAAAGAGGCACTGGGCCTGGGGGTCTAGTCAGGGGTATGTAGCTGATGCGCAAGGAGAATGAAAGGAAGGTGGAAGGGAGAATGTCCGGGTATTAAATGTCCTCAATTCTTGAAATCAGCATAAATTTCCCGTAGTCTGGCCGGCATGGCTCAGTGGTTGAGCGTTGACCTATGAACTAGGAGGTTACAGTTCGGTCCCCAGTGTGGGACGTGCCGGAGGCAGCCAATCAGTGATATTCTCTCATCATTGATGTTTCTATCGCTCTCTCCCTCTCCCTTCCTCTCTGAGATCAACAAAAACATATTTTAAACAATAAATATGCTCTTAAAAATTAATTAGAAAAAATAAATTTCCCTGGGAGTTGTAAATGGGTTTATGGTAAATGGCTGCGCTTTATTTTTGTCCCCGCTCTCCAACAGAATAGGTATTTTTTTGAACCTGGGAAAAATATATCCCAGGTTGCAGAGACGAGAAGCCCCCCGGGGGACGGTGGAGAGGCGACTGTTTGGAGGGTAGATGAAAGCATTCCGTGTCTCAGAACCCAGAGAAAGAAAAGGGCATTTCCATGTGATGCGGTGCCAGTGCACTGGAGCCTTCCCTGTGCCCAGAAGCAGAGTAGCTGGGACAGTGATGGAGGAGTCACATGGCTGGAGCAAATTGCATCTTTCATGTCTCATTCGCATTTTATGTCCGGGGAAGGCAGAGGCTCAAAGAAACGACTCATCCTTCAGAGAAACTTTGCTCCACTCCTCAAATGCCAAAGCCTGGACACACCCCTACTCGTTACTCCCGGAACAGATCGTTTTTCTCACATCTTTGATCAATTGGAGGCAATGTTCAGTGGTGTCTCCGACCAGGTGAGGAGGTCCAAGGTGGGCATTTCCAGCCTGTTCATCTAAACCCTTCATGTGTCATCCCCTCTGTGCAGCAGGAAGCCCTGTCCACTTTCCTCCCCCCACCCCGTTGCTCTATGTCACAGAATTACAGTTAACAAATGAAAGTATTTCATCTGTTCTGAACAGAATCATTTTTGTCATCTCAAGTCAAGAAATGAACTAAAGTTGCGGTGATAGCATTAAAGTTCTGAATACCAAGAATAGTCAAGTTGGGTTCACAGAGGTTATAACAGTCGAAATAACGGAGACATTGAAATCAAATATGTTTCAACTAGAGGCTTGGTGCACAAATTTGTGCATGGGTGGGGTCCCTTGCCCTGGCCAGCGATCAGGGCCAATCAGGGCTGGCTCGCCCAGTCCCAGCCCCTGCTGGGGGGAGGGACCATGGGAGGATCGCTGTTAATGGGAGAGACTGTGGGAGGTTGGCCAATCGGGGCCTGATGGATGGGAAGACAGGCCGCAGGAAGTTAGCTGTGGGAGCACACTGACCACCAGGGGGAAGTTCCTATTTAAGTATTTACCCCCTGGTTGTCAGTGCATGTCATAGCGACCGGTCAACCGGTCATTCGTCAACTAGTCGTAACAGTCACTTAGGCTTTTATATATATATAGATGACTTTAGATGGTTTTTTAAAAGATTAAATATAAGTAACAACACGTAGGGCCATCTGGGGACAAAGAGAGCATGGTTTTGATGGTCAAGAACTTGACACCTAGGGAGAAGTAATTAACCCTTATTGTTCAAAGTCTTGGAACACATATAATAAACTGTTCCACTGTGTTGCATTGATTATGAATAGAAACTGATTTATTATGCTGGTTTGAGTTCAAGATAAACTAGGAAACCTAAAGAATTTTGGGTTTACTTGAGGACATAGAATAGATGACAGCCAACTAATCTCTGTCATCTATGATTTCCCCCGGGGGAAGGAAATTGGCTAAAATGTATTGTCAAGTTTAAGGCTTTAAAGAACTAATTCCCTTTGTTTGTTTCTAACAGAACATTAGTCATGAATATGGAAGATGATTATTATATTTTTTTATTCTGAATTTTGATATTGGAATAAATTTTCATTTATTCCAATAGAATTTATGGAGCACCTGCGACTGTGCATTCAAGAGAATGTATGTATAGATTTAAAACCATTATTTGGCTTTTAAAAATTATTTTGTAATTAGGCAATCGTTTTTGGCTTTCCCATAATATGAACAGACTTTTGTTAACAATAAAAACATTAGAAGAAAACAGTGATTTCTAGCCGCTAACAAAGAAGTTGCTTTGTTCGCTCAACTTTTCATCTGGTATTAAATATCGTTGCCCAAAAGATTATTCTATATTTTACTTTTCATTCAAATCCAAATCATAGCATTTTCAATGAAATTAGAACCAACTCCCATTGGTATTAGAAAGTGGCAATATCATGATTTCCCCATATTATGTATTCCAGCATTTTTTTTCCTCTTCTCTCCACCTGTTCTGTAGACAGGTTTCCAATTCTGTACCATGTCTTCAAGAGTAATTCCACAGGAAATTTCATAGAATTGGGAAATATTCATGATATTTAGAAAACAAATAGCCCTCTAATTTGAGAACGAATTTTGGGTTCAATAAAAAGTATACTTTTCTTTCCAGAAATCTGGCCTTTATTTCCCACAGAACTCCCCTGAAGAAATTTTGTTCATGAATTTTACCTATATCAGAACAAAAAATATCAGGTTGCCTCTCCGATGAAATCGGTATTTACCAATGATGGCTTTTCTCAGGGAAATTCTAGTTTGCAAAAAATGCTCCCCATTCCAAGCTTTGACAGTTGGAGGTGGATGTCCTTACGGGTGGAGGGGAGAAAGTTCTTTTTTAAATGGCACATTTACTAATTATAAAAATGCTCTTATCTCCCGGCAGCCAAAGCCAAAACGAACATGTGCCTTGTACTAAGAAATCCCAGGATTGTCACAACTTGTGCCAGCTGTTGCGGTTATGACACCTGTGCCAGCCTCGCCAGCTCTGCCCACTGTCATCTGTTCCAACTGCTCCATCTGCACTGTTTGTACCAATTCTCCCATTTCTGCATCTGCACCTTCTGCAGAAATGTTTCCAGCAATGCCAGCTGTGTCGCCGGTGCCAAATATGCCAGATGTTCTATTTGTCCACCCTGGGCCAAATCAAGGCAGTTTTGTGCTCATTAGTTTTAGCTGGTAGATTCTATTTTACAATTTTTTGAGATGTATTTAGATTGAACCCAGGCAAAAAAAAAAAAAAAATCCCCCCTACACGATTTTATATCTATCTACCCATCTTTTTCGCCCTCCTCAACTTTATCTAATGACATAAAGTAGGTCGATGCCCCCTTGGTCATGAAAACCAGTCCAACATTAATTGTGGCAGGGCGCACCCCACCATGGGAAACTATATCACAAAAACTCTTGGAAAAGCCATGGAACACAATAATAAATTGGCAAAGTAATTAAAAGAGAATAAACTTTGTTCCGATAAATTGAGAATGCTCAAAAATCGACATATTGAGCAGATGAATGTATAGCATAATGTTCTATTAAGCTGCCTGTTTATTGGTCGTTGAATTGACAGAGCGGATGAATGTGTGTGTCATACACTCCATTTCCCGGGTTCTGCTCTGCAGATTATTAACCAAGGGTGCCCATGAGTGGTTGGGCCAGCCCCACCACACTGGCCACTTCCTGGTCAAGTTAAGCAAGTTGGAAGCTGGTCTTCCCACCATAAGGTTGCTTCTCTCTCCTCCCTCAAATGTCAATCCTACCAGTACCATCAGAAACCAGCCTATGGCCCAGCTGGCATGGCTCAGTGGTTGAGTATTGACCTATGAGCCAGGAGGTCACGGTTCAATTCCCAGTCAGGACACATGTCCTGGTTGTGGGTTTGGCCTCCAGTGTAGGGCGTACATGAGGCAGCTGATCCATGATTCTCTCTCATCATTGATGTTTCTATCTCTCTCCCTCTCCCAAAAAGAAATCAATAAAAAGAAATTTTTTTTTAAAGAAAGAAATCAGCCTATGAGTAAAGTTGAAAAATGTTGAAAATATATATTTTTTAAGTTGAAAAAAATATATTCTCATAGTCTCAACCTCAGTATTCTACATCATCACAATCCAAGAAGCAGTGTTTTTCTGTTTTCGTTCCTCATTCAGAAAAGTCTTTTTTTAAGGAACACTGATAGTTAATCTCTGAATTTTAACCCAAATTCTTTTCTCTCAAATCATTTCCTGGTGTGGTGGACGCGCCTAGAGTTTGTCACTTGAAAAGTGATATTTCACCGGGAGTGTGAGGTCATTGCAGAGGGCACGATGCTGCCTCCTGTTTGCTGAGCCTGGATGATTCACCTTGCTCTCCAATGATGAAAGTTGCAGCTCTTCACTAATGCCTGCATGTGTTAATGACAACGGATAAAATGTCCGCTCACAATGACTTCCCAAGATGTGTACTGCCTCTACGTGTGACAAGATCTAGTAAGGAAATGTCTCAACCACTTAATTAGGTTTTCAAGATCCATGCGGAAAACCTCAAGCTTGCACAGTGAATCACTAAGTCACCCTAAAATGAATTACTTTGAGTCTTAGGCTAAAAGTCCTGGTAACATCATTTCTTCCCAGACAAGGGTATGCATACTGAGGGTCTAAATCCACAAGGTCGATGGCCTCAGTGCCTGTTGCTAGCATTCCTGTGTGGGTAGGACATTCATTCAATCATAAACCCTCATAAAGTCCTTCATTCTTCTCCCCATGTTTTATCTTTTTATGACCTTTTTCACTCTGTACTTTTTCCTAATCTTCTCTGGACGTGGACAGGAGATTTAACATATAATCAATGAACTAAAATGATGGTTTTCTATCAAAATATCTCCACTTCTTAGCCTGAGGGGGTCCTGTCTGACTCTGCTGATCTTTCTTCTAGAAATGCCATGGACTTTTTCATTCCAGTTTCCTATGTTACCAGGTGCCAGGAGAGAATATCCTTAATTGGGATTAAAATAATTTTATGACTCGTTGGGAGGGCACCCTGTACCTCCTGAGAACATTTTAATTAATATAACTTCTGCTCCCTGCTGACAAAAATATTTTCGATGGTGCTTTGGCCCAACATATTTACCGCCTTCATCAATGTGAGTCATGTGAATACTTGGAAGAACACATAAACTTCATGGTTTTATGTAGAAGAGAGAATTGAGTGTTACAAGTGCCAGATAGACACTCACAGCTGGGAGTCATTTCCATCATCTATCCAGCCTCCTCCAGATCAGTTCTTCATATGGTGAGGATTGAGAACACTCAGTTTTGCAGGTAAAGAATAGAAAACTGCACATTTCAAGGTCCCAGTGGCAGAGTAAAGGACCCGAATGATTTTGAAATTTGCTGTTGAGACACTTAGTTTCCCCTTTAGAGAGTTTCACTGGCATGAATAAGTCACCATGAAGAAGAATGCCATCCACTGATTCTCTAGCCATTTGGAGTAAGCAGAACTCAGTCCCCGTAAGTTGCTTAAATATTTTTCTTTCTCAGTATCCCTGTCCACACTTTCAAATTTTAAAAGAGAACGGAAAATTTTAACATTGTGGTTGCATCATTGTTAAACACACTAGAGGCCCAGTGCACAGATTCATGCACCAGTGGGGTCCCTCGGCCTGGCCTGTGCCCTCTCATAATCTGGGACCCCTCTGGGGATATGAGATAGCCGGTTTCGGCCAGATCCTCATGGGCCTGATCCAGACAGGAGGAAGCCTAATCCTGTGCATTGAGAGTCTGTCCCCTGGTGGTCAGTGTACATCATAGCAACTGGTGGACTGGTTGTTTGATCATTTGGTTGATTAGGCTTTTATATATATAGATTAGTATACTGAGTATCATTCTTTAAATCAAAAATTATTAGTGGTTTTCTGATCAACATTCATGAAAATATTAGAAAAGTTAATAATTCATGCCAAGATCCCATGAGTCAACTATTTCTATTGCTGTCATTTTCTCACTCCTATCTACACTATGGTATTTTCAGGTAAATACTTAACTCCCTAATAGTCCAAGCTGTCGGATTCTGCTCCTAAATGGCAGTCCCCAAACTCCAGTGTTGACATATGTACAGAAACAATTCACATCTAGGAGTGAAGGAAGGAAGTCTGTCCTAATGTGGAAAAGATTCACAGGAAACAAAGTAGGCCAAGAATAGAAAAGAGCAAATCGCTGGTCAAATCCATAAGGAGGGGGTTGTTTTGGTTAAATGAAACAAGGAGAATGGAGATCATTTAGAATTAATAACTCACACAGTTACTGCATCACCAAGTAGAAAGAAGCCTGGGAGACTCACTGATCCAATCAGAAAACAGGCCCTGAGTTAAATAACAAATCTATGTTCACACAGCTAATCAATGGTGACAAAACATCTAGATGTCACCCATCCTCGAGTTCCTCATCTGTAAAATGAGGGTGATCACTAGTATCTAACCAATAGAATTGTGAAGATTCAATGACTTCATGGGTGTAAAACATTTAGAACAAGATCTAACAGATAGTAGACAATATGTGTCAGCTCTCATCATCATCATGATCATGATCATCATCATCATCATCATGGTACTTGGACCTGTGTGATTTTTTTAATTCTCAGAATTACACAAGCTGCTTCTTGCAAATCTCAGCATCAATTTTAAGTCATGCTTTTATCCTGGGCTATCCTTCGTCTTATTCCCACACTTGTTTTTTGACCATCAAATGTGTCCTCTGACAAAGAACTTGGAATATGAGTCTGAAATGAAGCGACAGCCCAACCACTTGATGTTCTGTGTCCTGCCTGGCACACAGAGCAGACATTCAGTCCATGCCAAGATCTCCGAGGTGCCCACGTTCGTGGAAGGCAGCAAAGGCATAATGAGTCTGGACTAAGAAAGGATGCAAACCCAGCAGTCCTTGGCTCTAGAAGGCAAGCATCCCTCGATCAGTAGCACACTCCCAAGTACTCATGCAGATACTTTCCAGTTCGCTCTTTGTGCCAATGGTGGGTAGGTAGGGCCTTTGCCGGGCAATGGAAAGGGTGAGCCTCAGGGACTCAAGAGGAAAACACTCCACTCCAAA
>PVJC01012269.1:27280-40149 GCA_004026665.1 Murina feae | reverse complement strand
AGATCAACATAGAGGGGGTGCCTGCTCCAAGCCTCCACGGTATGCCTGGGGGCAGGCCCCCAGCAGGTAGACACACACAGGAGGACTGCTCTGAGCCTCTGATGGGGCTGGGAGCAGGTCCCCAGTGGCAACACACACACATACACACACACACACAAAAGGCGCCTGGCAGACTGGGGCCATCATAGGACATCCACTGAGGGGTCCCAGACTGTGAGAGGGCACAGGTCGGCCTGAGGGACTCCCTCCACCCCGAGTGCACAAATTTTTGTGCACCGGGCCCCTAGTATGTATATATATATATATATATATATATATATATATATATATATATATATATATAATTGATTTCAGAGAAGAAGGAAGAGAGAGATAGAAACATCAATCTTGAGAGAGAATCATCAATTGGCTGCCTCCTGAACACCCCACACCGGCGATTACAACCTGGGCATGTGCCCTAAACAGGAATCAAGGAATTGAACCATCATCTCCTGGTTCATAGATCGACGCTCAACCACTGAGCCATGATGCCGGGCATGAAGATCTTGTTAAAATTCAAATTCTGATTTAGTAGGTCTAGGATGGAGCCTGACATTCTGCATTTCTAACAAGCTCCCAGGTAATGCTGTTGCTGCTGGTCCATGGGCCACAACTTTGATTAGCAAGATCCTTAACCATTTTTGAAGGTTTTAAAAGTGTGCCTCTAATTCAGGGATAGCAAATTCAAATGTCATCACTGGCCAGCACAGTAAGGAAATTTAAATGTGTGAAACTACTAGAGGTGATATGAATAGGACAGTGATAGAACCTGTAGGCACTCAAAGTACAGAGTAGTAAAACACAGTGGGCTGGCCAAATCGCCTACTGCTTCCATTTGAGGAAACTAATTTGCAACTCCTTTGCTAGTACAACTATTTTAAGACTAGAGGCCTGATGCACGGATTTGTGCACTGGTGGGGTCCCTTGGTCTGGCCTGCCAGGGTCAGACCAAAACTGGCTCTCCTATATCCCCTGAGGAGTCCCGGATTGCAAGAGTGCGGTTCTTGGGTGATGCACCCCGGAATCAGGCTCTCTTCTTTCTGGTTCCGAGTGTGTCACCCAAGAACCGCAGCTACCAAGTCACCGCAGCTACCAAGTCACCGAAGCTAGGCAGCTCTTGCTGTCTGCCCCCTGGTGGTCAGTGCACATCATAGCTACCAGTCATGTCATCTGCCCCCTGGTGGTCATTGTGTGTCATAGCTATTGGCCAGTTGGCTGGTCGCTTAGGCTTTTATATATAGAGATTTGTTAATATTTATTTTCCCATCTACCCACTTCATGGATTTTCAGATTTCAACCTCAATTCCTTTCACTCTTACTCTCCTCACTCTTAATTGGCACTGCTTGAGTTGCTTTGTAAACATTTTTAACAGTTGCTATTATTTCAAAAAGCAGGTTGAAAATCTTCAATAGCAGGAACCGGGCCTTGTTTCTTTTGTCTCCCCTCAATAGTGTTTAGCTCAGTGTTCAGCTTACAGTGGGCACTTGGTCACTGATGACTAATTGATTCACTGTCAGGACCAGGACAGTACTTCAGAAAATAAGTGAGTTTACTAGAATGGCTGAGATTAGGAGATAAGGACCACATCTTATGTGATCGGCATACTAGTACAGTTCCTCCTTGCTGGAAGATAGCAAGTCAGGGTTTTTTTTTTAAGAACAATTGGATTTTTCCAATATTAGAACACAGACCAGGCTTGTTCAACTGCTATTGTTTTGAATTTAGCAGGATGTGTTGTGTTTGCAGCTTCTGGACTTAACCGGATCGGCTATTTTTGGTTCTCTTCATTAAATGGATTATTGATATGTAAATATGCAAGTTGCTATGAAAAATTGCCCTAATTTTCTTGTGAACTTTCTTCCTGCAGCTTGTGGAAAGGCATTATGTTACTTCCCCACATTCAAGAATATTTTAAGTACTTGCAGCTAAATTGTGCTAAACCAATTGTCAAACCTTGGGAGTGCACCATAAAAGAAAATTGATACAGATATAAAATCAACTCACTTGCATGGTCTCTGGTTTATTTATATGCATGCAAATGTATCTGTACATGGTATAGATATACACACATACATTGTGTTTGTGGCTAAACATTCAACTGGAGTTGATTACCATACAAAAAGAAGAACTATTCCCAAATTAATTCAGACCCTGTCTGTCATACTATTGTAAAACAATGTCATTTTTTAGCTTACAGAGGAACTTTTCCCCTCACTTAAAATTGTGATTCTGTAGGATGTTAGCTGACTTCTGCTAGAAAAGAGACTACTGTTCAACTGCACAAGATGTTGTAGATGACTAGTCAACCAGATAACTGTAAACATGAACTGAATTGAATACTTTTTAAATTATGATTTTCAACTTTTTAATTTGTTCAACAACTATTGATCAGAAAGCCTTCTATGTGTTAGACATAGCACTGAGCACAGGGTGGATATGGGGTTATAGTAGTGAACAAGACATCCATGGTCCTTGCTTTTGTAAAATTTTCATTAATTCCAAGTTCTGTTATTAGTGTGTGTTTATATGTCTTAGTCCTTTGGGACTACTATAACAAAAATATCATAGACTCAGTGACTTAAACAAGAAATGTTTCTCACAGTTCTGAAGGCTTGGAAGTCCAAGTACAAGGTACAGGCAGATTCAATATCTGATGAGACCTTTATCCTGTTTCATAGATGGCCATTTTCTTGCTGTAACTTCACATGGTGGAAGGGATGTGGGAACATTTTGGGGTCTCTTTTATAAGTATTAACTCCATTCATGAACGTTCGCCCTCATGACCGAATCACATCTCAAATGCCCCACCTACTAATGCCATCACCTGTTGGTTATATTTCAATATAATAATTTTGGGGAGTTACACACATTCAATATAGCAATGTATATTTGTATCTCTATATATAAAAGCCTAACTGATCATTATGAACAGACTACCAAATCACCAAAGGACACCTGGTGGTCAGTGTGCTCTCACAGCCAACCTCCTGCAGCCAGCCAACCTGCGGCAGTCCCTCCCCCTGGCCTGCTAGCTTGGATCGGCCCTGATCAAGACTGGGCAAGACAACCCCGATCAGCCCCCAAAGCTGGCCGGGTCAAAGGACCCCACCTGTGCACGAATTCATGCACCAGGCCTCTAGTATATAATAATTATAACAACCTTAGATATTTTCTTTATATAATCAAAGAATTATACAGTTGGAAGATGCCTTCTAATGACTTTTTACTTATTTCTTTATCCTTCAGGTAGCTGGAAGAAGTTGGGTATGTATTGCAGCCACATTACATGTTGAGCACCATTCATATTTCTTGGGCACACACCATTTCCGTACACACCCATCTGACAACTTTGAACTGCAAATACCAAGCCTTTATCTGTACACTTTTTTTGGTATACAGAGCTTTCAGGATCTATTCTGGAGAGTTAACACATTTCTCGCAATCAGTGAAGCAGCCTTCAACCAAGAACTAATGGGAATTGGTGAATAAATACCCAGTTCCCTCCTCTGCTATTGGAATAATTCTGAGGTGTGTTACAAAGGTTCCTAGTGGGACTGAATCCCAATTATCCACAATGTTGACCTACTCAGTAATCACTCTATATTGGTTCCTTCTGTTCTCTATTTTCCTAGTAGTCCTAGTAGCACTTCATGTGCTCACCTCCCAAATATACTACTTGTTTCACATTCTTGCCTTGATCAGCTTCTGGAAGAACCCAACCTAAGTTATGTGTCAGCACTTGACTATCCAAAGGTACATGATGGAATTGTATATTTAAGGGCAAATTTATTTTGAAAATCATATGCAATGTAAAATTCATGGCTATCATTTGTAGACAAATATTATTTAGTACATTGCTTATTTTTGTCAAACATTTAGATGCACATGATCAGTTAAGTGTATTTGGGAAAGGCTTTGTCTTTGAGAAAAGTAAAAATCTTTTGCAATTTGGATAACATAACCCACTTTTGGCTGAGTAATTTCACAGTTTTGTATAAAGCAATTTTCAGATTGGTACCTTTTAAGATTCTGAAACCTTGTTTTAGGACCTGGCTACCTCTTTTAATGTCTTCCCACCCCTTTATCCCATAACCCAGGGGTTCCTGGGTGGTTGTGACTTAACCCAAAACTCACCTCTTTTTTTATTTGTTTCAATTTTGGTTGAGATATATATATATATATATATATATATATATATATATATATATATATATATATATATATATATATTTCAGAGAGAAAGGGAGAGGGCGAGAGAGAAATATCAATTATGAGAGAGAATCATTGATTGGCTGCCTCCTGCAGCATGCCAACCTACTGGGGACTGAGCTGGCAACCCAGGCATGTACCCCTTAACAGGAATTGAACCTGGGGCCCTTAAGTCCTCAGGCCAACGCTCTATCCACTGAGCCAAACTGGCTAGGGCTCAGTTGTCTTTTGTTGCAGTTTTCTCTCAACCACAGCCTATGTCTGTTTTCCTCTGTCTTTAATGGAATCTGACCCTTAGTTTTATAAACATGGTATCTAGAATTTCCCTTTGCAGTCTCATAAACCCGCTGCATGTATTTCCCTTTATTGGTGGTGAGGAAGCCATCTGATTTTTATCAGACTTAGAGTATTCCAGTCTATGAATAATAAAACGTGGGAAATGAAAACAGATAAGCAACAAAACTGTTGATCTCATGAACAGGACTGAAGACTTACATGATATTTTTATACTTGTACATTTTATGCATGTATACTAGGATTTTTTTACCTCTCTCATTTTAACTTTATTCTTCCCTCAATTTCCTGCAACTGCTAAGATCCTTTCATTTGCGCACTTGAGGTTGGCCATTCACAGGGCAGAGAGCATAGCAGAAGCTCCCTGATTAAAAAGGGGAACTTGACTTCAGTTATTTAGGCAGTTGTGCTGTTAGCACTCCATGTTGCCTGCCCCAATTGCTTGTCTGAACACTTCAACTCTTGCCCTTTCCTATAAATGTCTTAGTTCAGGATGTTTGCTTAGACTTTAGGCTTTGGACTTTGGAACCCTGCCTTGTCTTTATTTTCTTTATCCAATGTCCCTGCTTAACTCAGTACCTGTTATGAATTCTTGCACATAACATTGAATGGATACTTCTTAAGTATTGGATATATTCCCTGACTCCTCCTAGCATGATCTTCCTGAGGCATTTAAGACCAGAGCCCTTAATTTCTGACTCCAAACTTTATCCCACACTCATACGTCTAGGTAATTTCCCAGGGCAGACAAGCTCTTGTGCCACCAAGCTCTTCCCATCCAATCCCACTTCAGTTCCTTGAAGTTCTAGTTCCTTATGTTGCATCACAACTTGCTGACTTGCTGTATTGCTGACAGTCCAATAATGATAATGTCAGTAGAATATTCACAGTAAGAGAACAAGTTAACAAATATGAGATATACAATCATGTTTACACTTTTATTTTGAAGGATAATTATGTCTTTGCTTAAATAAGACCCTATGCATTGAGTGCAGATGCCAGAGCAAGAAAGTGTTGTCTAAGACTGGGTTCCTGCTGTGAAGTGCAAGATGCATAAAATTCTAGCATATGTGCAGAAATTTAAACCCATCATTTACTGACAGGCAATAATTACTTTAATGAAGTCAGGAGACTATTTCAAACAAGCAATTATAGTTAACAATAAAACTGTAAACAGGATCCTAATTAATGAATTTTCAAACTGTACTTCCTTCCTCTGAGAATGCTGTGAGTTATAAAAAGAATAAGAATAATTCACATTATTGAATATGTATATCATGCTGGGCACTGTACCAGGATCTTTACATATATTATCTTATTTAATCCTCATAACAACTCTGTGAGGTAAATACTAGTATTATTCCTATTTTGTAGATAGAAGTGAGGCTCAAAGATAAAAAAAAATCCAAAGTCACAAAGGTTAGTAAATGAGAGAGCTGTGATTTAAACATTGATTAGTTTGACTTTAGAATCCAAGTTCTTAACCATGACACCTAGACTGTATAGTACATATAGCACAAATATAAAACCCACTTCCCAGTTGTGTTAATCAGTATATGTTAATAGAAAATATATGGAACATTCAGATTAGGATAATTTGAAGAGGGTCTATTTATAAATGGACTACTTATGGAGGTGTGAGTATGAAGTATCCATAAAGAATAGCATAGTAATAACAAAAGGAGCTGTTATTATCTTTCAGTTGAAGGGGAAAGAGGAAGGAGCTGTTACAGGCATCCAGAAGGGAAGACTCGTGTAGAGGAGGCTGATATGAGGGTCCAGTTACCTTTGTCTAGAGGGACAATCAGACCAAGTCAACCTAGCAGAAAGTAAGCCAGGGGAATAAATAACCTCACCTCACAACCCTACCTCTGTTCAGTCTCCTTGCTGGGCTCCCCATAGGCCAAACCTAAGGCAGATAGTAGTCATGTGGGTTACCTGGTAAATGTGTTGCAACAGTCTCCCAAAATGTAGAATTTATTTGCTTTCCTTTGAAATCCAAAGAGACCTGCCAAGTATTGTGCCTCTTCCTTCTGTGAGCAGTACAAGGTATAGCAACATGTCTCATACTTTAGAAAGGATATCCAGATCACTGCACTTTTTAAAAATAATATTAATGTGGCAAGCCCCTGAACTTTTGCAGAATTTATCTTCTACTCTCTGATTTTATATATATTTATCTTATGGTGGCATATAGGATTCTTGGTATTTTTGCTACTTTTAGCTCATTAGCCATATGTTATCTTATAATGGAGCAGCATGATATTAAGGGGTCTCTGGACTATGTTATGATGGAGAACAGGAGAACTGACACTACCCTGGGGTGTGATAGTGAAGATATAGTATTGTTTATACCATGTATTTAAACTGCTTATAATTTTCCTTGCTGCCTGAGATGGAAAGGAAAGGATTTTCCAGGTCAATACCTATATATCAGGTGCCAGGGAATATTCTGATTTTATCTAATGAAGTTACCATATTGGAACAACATTTGTAATTGGCATCATCATATGATTAAGTTTAGGATATTTACTATTGTGCACCAATATCCACCTGAGCTTTTACAATTGTCTAAATCCCATTCTTTACTTGAAATTCAGTTCCTGTGTTGTTTTCTCAAGATTTCCTATACTCAGTCCTCAGTGAGTTCTAGTAGCCCTTAGTATCTATGTAGCCCTTAGTATCTATGAGTAGATATAGTAAAACTAGTACCTATTTCTTAGAGCTCTTAAAAATAATACTTTTCTCATAGGTTTGTTGTGAGGCTTTATTTAACTTAATATATGTGAAAGTTTTAGAATAATGTCTGGTACATAATAAGCTCTCAATAGATTTTAGCTGCTATCAAAATTATTTATTATTATTATTGGCAATTAGCATAGCACTTTGTATTGTTACTTTGCATACATATGAAATATTTCCCTAATTAAATTAGACTATCATCCCTATGAGGGAAGGATATAAATTCTTTATCACTTATTTTATTCTGAACATTTAGTATAGAGTCTGACAGAGAGTAGGCTTGAATAAATGTTTACTGTGTGTTAGATGATATGATTATGATTATGATGCCTGCTACTCTATTCTCTGATGCTTTTTGGCAAGTGGCTGCAGTATCTATCAATTTATAAAATTATTTATTGAATTATAAGGCTGATAAACAACTCACAGGTAATTTAGTTCCACATCATCATCTTTTGGATGGTAAAACTGAGGTTCACGGGAGAGGAAAGGACTTGCCCAGAGCCAGAGTTGTCATATAGTGACAGAGACAGAGCTAGAACTCAGAATGTATTCAAGATCAGTGAAATAAATAAATATTTATTGAGGGTCTACTGTGTGTCAAATATTATGCTATTCATTTGGGACATATCTATTACCAGGACAAAGTCCCATCCTTATATTCCATTTACTTTTTAATGGTAGGGAAAGACATAAATAAACATATAGGCAAACAAACAAAAATAAACTGATAATTGCTATGACAGAAATGAAAGAGGGTGATGTGAAAGACTAACAGAGAGAAGAAATAGGTAACTTAGGTCTTCTAAGGTGATAGTTAAGCTGAGTCCTCCAGGGTCAGAAGGAAGGAAGGAGGAAGGGAAGGAGGGAGGGAGGAAAAAAGGGGAGAGAGAGAGAGAGAGAGAGAGAGAGAGAGAGAGAGAGAGAGAGAATGAATAAGGATTTGGCTGACATGATTGTGGAGGCTGAGAAGTCCTAAAATCTATAGTTGACTAGCTGGAGACTCAGAAGAACTGATGGTATATGTGGTCAGGCTCAAGACCCTAGAATAGCCAACATTTCAATTCAAGTTCAAAGGCAGGAAAAGACAAATAATCCCAGCTCAAGGGTTCAGGCAGGAGAAGTTAATCCTTCTCAGTAGGAGGGTAAGCCTTTTTGTTCAATTTTGGCCTTCAGCTGATTAGATGAGGCTCTCCATATTAGGGAGGGCAATCTGCTTTACTCAGTCTACCAATTCAAATGTTAATCTCATCCAGATGTACCCTCATAAATACACTCAGAAATAATGACTAAATATATGGCACTCTGTGACCAATCCAAGTTGATGTATAAAATTAACCATCACAAGGACTATCTTTATTAGTTAAATCTCCATCCATCCCGTTGTGTTGTTGTTAAATTATATCCTTACCTTGAAGGGAAAACAACACTGAGGTGACAGTCTTCTTGAAACTTTCTCAATCTGCTAGTAGCATGTGCCAAGCCACACTTTATGTCTTGGGCTACTACACTCTATACTCTTAAGTACTTTTAGAGATTTAGGTGTTTGAACTTCCTTTTATATCAACCAACTTTCCTTGTTAAAGCAATCCTGGTCTTAAAAAATTAGTGCATATCTGACAAATGTAAGCACATTTGGTACATTTTTGAAATAAAATAGAGCAACTGGCTTTAAAAGGAAAGTATTTTAGAAACTCAATTTCCTCATTATATCTGCTCAAAGGGAGGCATACCTCAAGCTGCTTGCCCTGATCAGTGCGGATTTCTGCTTTTTAAGGAAGCAAAATTTCTAATTATGTTTATTTTCTTTGGTGGTATTTTGTTAAAGCTTAATGAGTTTAAAGGCTAAACTATTTGGAGTCATGTGTCCTTTTAATTTCTCCCCTCTAAATTCCTTTATTAACTCTGGCTCTGACTCTGTTGTGGTTTCTATAACATGTGCAGGCAAGAGAAAAGAGAAAGATACTAGGGAAAGGTCAGTGTGGGTGGGGGTTTGGAGGCTCCTGCACAGAACTGTTCTACTCAGTCTCTGAAGTCTGGCAGGTGGGGAGGGGCGTTATTGTTGCCATGGCACAGTCAGAGCCCCAGAGCTGTAAGGCCAGCAGGAGGAGGCAGGGTCAATACCAGAGCAGATAATTAGTCTCAGCCTGCTATCTTCCACTCTCACAATCCCCTGTAGCCTGCTTCCTGTATATAAAATGGGTCCTTTTGAGTGTGCAGGTGGCTGGGGATAGAGGAAGAAAGGTCTCATACAATGCATTTGGCCCTAGCTGGCACTGAGGAGAGCTCAGTGGCGGGTTTGCTAAAAATCAAGGAAGAGGAGAGAAGATGTTTGCAGAATGACAAGTAGTGGAGCTGTGTCAGGAAAGTCAAAGGCAAAACAAATAGGATATCCTGAACTCCCTGAAATGCTCTGGACACATCTCATTGGACACAACCTTACCCCCCCGCCCCCCAAATGCTTGTGTCCACCTCTTGTTCTTATGGCCTCAATTTAAAGGCAATTGGTTGTTATACTCTGGAAGCCCATGAAGCCTGGGGAGAAGGGGATAGTGCTGGGGCGGGGGGCGGGGGGGGGGCGAGGGGGGCGGTCTGCAAGAGGATCCTACATTGCAGAATTGTTTGAATAACAAAAAGCAAAGAAAACAATAGGAGACCAATCACAAGGAATGGAGCAGAGCAGAGAAGCCCTACCTACAACATTGGGAGGGGGATGCAGAAAACAGCATATGAAGCAACTGCGGTTTCTCTAAAAGGGAACTTTTATTTTTCATCTCTCAAAAGATGTCAACTTGAGAAAACCTTACAGTTCCTGTGGGCTGCTTATTCTCAAAGGAAAATTAATTATTTAAGAGTGTGATGAATAGTTCATCAAACTTTCCTCCAACAGGGCTGCTGCTTAGACTCAGAGTCATTGGCCAGGAGCAGAAGGGGGGCAGGCCCTTTCCTCAATGATTTGGTCTTCTCCCACCTCCTCAGAGGGCCAAAAGTGGGAAATTGAGGGTGATTGCCTGTGTGTGTGTGTGTGGGGGGGTCTTTCAACCCAAATGGAAAGAACAGACATGCCAAAACAGAGGTCATGTCTAGGAGGCGCCTTCAGGAAGAGCCAGAGCCAGTGTCATTCAGTGAAGCAAACCCTCTTCCAAAGGGAGGACTCTTACCCAGGGCTTCTAAGAAACCTCAGATTTTGCCCTGAATTCCAGTCTCCCATTTGATGGACAGCAGTGCTCCCAGGCCGCTTCAGCCTCAGCTTTTTCCTATTGCCAAATCTTGGGGGCTTTTAGAGTCTGTAGGTTGAGGTTTGCCTAACAAAAAGGCAAGTGAGTGCAGCATCCAGCCACAAAGGAATGTGTCCAAGCCTACCTCCGAACAGCCGTTTTACCCCCATCTTCTCCCCCCCCACCATTTCCTTTCTCTCACACCTAACACCAACCTACACACACTCACACAGCCACACACTTGATGGAAATGGGTGAAAGGGATGAGCCCAAACTTATGAAAACAGATTTCAGACGGAAAAAAACTGCATCTTTTTAAAAGCAAAGAGATAATCAGTGTTTATAAAATCACTAACAGGATTGGAGGAAGACAGACAAGAACTATAACTAATCTCAGGCTGATCAGTGGATGGGGGCGAGGCAATATAACACAATGCTTTTCTTTAGTCTGTCAAATACGGGTTCAAGTCAGTACTCTGCTCCTGACCTGTTTGACCTTGGACCCTTCATATAACCTCTCTGAGCCTCAGTTTTCCTATCTATAAATTGGGGATGATAAGACTTCTCTCACAAGAATATTGTAAGGATTAAATGAGCTTTTAAAAAGTGCTTGGCCTATAGTAAGCATTTGATAAATGCTAGCTTTTCCTTTTATTGTTTATATTAGTGCTAGTGGCCTGGTACATGGATTCGTGCACATTGAAAGGAAATTAATTAGAAGAAATATTTTAATATCGCTGTTCACCCTTTCTCTATTATAGAAGTGTCAACCAAATTCACGGTTGTCAATGACAGATCAAAACAGGCATGAGACTGGCACCAGTGGAGAGCTTTATATGTGTCATGCATGTGCAAGTCAACATTTATTTTTAAATTTCCAGTGCACATTATCTGTACTGGCTGGCTGGTTGGCCAGTCAGATGGATGTACGACTGGTCACTTAGCATTTTATATGGACTAGGGGCCCGGTGCACAAAAATTTGTGCACTCGGGAGATCCCTCAGCCCAGCCTGTGCCCTCTTGCAGTCTGGGACCCCTCTGGGGATGTCCACCTGCTGGCATGCCTGGTCAGCCTGGGTGAGGGGCTGATGGCTGTTTTCAGGCTGGCCAAGCCCCCCAGTGTGGGCCCTCACCCATTGGGGTGTGGCCAGCCTGGGTGAGGGGCTGAGGGCCATTTTCAGACTGTCCACATCCCCTTCAGGTTTTGGGTCCCTATTGGGGTGCCTGGGCAGCCTGGGTGAGGAGCTGAGGGGTGTTTTCAGGCTGCCCGCAGTCCCTTCAGGTTTTAGGTCCCTACTGGGGTACCTGGCCAGCCTGGGTGAGGGGCTGATGGCTGTTTTCAGGCTGGCCAAGCCCCCCAGTTGGATCCCTCACCCCATTGGGGTGTGGTCAGCGTGGGTGATGGGCTGAGGGCTGTTTCCTGGCTTTCAGGCTGTCCACAGCTCCCATTGACCCAATGTCCCAGCAAGGCTGGCTGGAAGCAGGTTTCTGGGGTTTATTTATCTTCTATAATTGATACACTGTTCCTTTAAGTCGAGGCCTAGGCAGGTAACGAAGCTGCCTGTCTGCTTCAGCTCTGTGGCTTCTATAATTGAAAGAATGTTGCCTTAGTTAGAGGCTCAGCCAGCCTAGGCAAGCAGTTTTCTCCATCGCTGGTGCAACGGAACCTGCTGTTTGGTTCAGCTCTGAGGCTTCTATAATTGCAACTTTGTTGCAAATACGTTGTTGCCTGAGCCTGGAGAAGCCGAGCCGGCTGGTAGACAGTTTACTCCTGCTGCAACAGAAGCGTCTGTTTACTCCAGCTCCGTGAGTGCTGGCCTCCATCTTGGCTGGGTTAATTTGCATACAGCCGCTCTGATTGGCTGGTAGGTGTGGCTTAGGCATCCAGAAGAAACAGTCAATTTCAATATTACTCTTTTATTAGATTAGTTTATACTCCCGCATTTGTCATAGATCACATGGGGAACTGGGCAGAAGAATTTGAATGGCTCTGGGAAAATCCAGCCCTTACTGTTGGAGAAAAACATTCATGTTTTCATGTCATACATTCTATCTCTTCTTGGCACTTGGTGTTTTGTTGTCTTTTCCCCCCATCAAACTGCTGTTGCCATTCTAATGCATTCTTGTTGCTTGTTCTCTCTCTCTTCTCTATTCCTCTCTCTCTCTCTCTCTCTCTCTCTCTCTCTCTCTCTCTCTCTCTCTCTCTCTCTCTCCCTCTCTTCCATTCACTTCCTTCTACTCATTTGGGCTTTCTTGTTCTGTTTCTATTTCCAGGAGGTATGAAATTAGATTGTTTATTTGAGATTTTTCTTTTTCTTGAGATATGCGTGTAATGCTATGTCCTTTCCTCTTTAGACTGCCTTCTC
>PVJC01012269.1:10417-27180 GCA_004026665.1 Murina feae | reverse complement strand
GACTGCCTTCTCTTTGTTCCATAGATTTGGCTGTTTTGTGTGTTCATTTTCAAGGTAACTTGATTTCTTCCTTGATCTCATTGTTGACATTCATTGTTTAGTAACATGTTATTAAGCCTCCATGTGTTTGAGTGTCCTTCAGTTTTTTTCTTGTAATTGATTTCTAGTTTCATGCTATTGTGGTCAGAGAAGATGCTTGATATGATTTCAATCTTCTTGAATTTATTAAGACTTGTTTTGTGTCCTAACATATGGTCTATTATAGAGAATGTTCCATATACACTTGGACAGAATGTATATTCTGCTGCTTTGGGATGAAATGTTCTGTAAATATCAATGAAATCCATCTGGTACAGTGTATCATTTAAGGTCACTGTTTTCTTGTTTTTGTTTTTGTTTTGTCTGGAAGATCTGCCCATTGATGTCAGTGGGGTGTTAAATTCCCTACTATGACTGTATTGCTGTTGATTTCTCCCTTAAAGCTGCTGCTGATTTTCACTGTAGATGCTGTACAGGGTCCTCTTCCTGCCTCTGGTGCTCTGGGTTGGGGATCCCAGTGTGAAACTGAGACCCCACATTCCTCAGGAGGGACTTTTGCAGCCAAAATATCCCTCCAGTTTCTCAGCTACTGCACGTGAGGTCAGGGGCCAGTCCTTTCCATGTTTCTACACTTCTTACCAGTCTGTGGCTTCTTAAGTAAATCTTTGGTTATAAGACTTCTGTTCAGCTGTCCTTAAGTTGGTTATTCAGGTTTATTGGTCTATAATGTAGCTGTAAATTCAGTTTGGCACTGTGAGGAGGTGAGTGTAGCTTCCAGCTACTCCACAGTCATCTTCCTGATCTAGTGGTTTTAAATTCAAACTCCCATAAGTGAAGCTGGTGGGTGGGAGGTAGTAGGAATTGGTAGACACCTTGGGGAAGTACAGCATATATTCTCCATATATAATCATTAAAAAATTAAATACTGTGTAGGTCAAACAAAATATATTACTATGCTAGTTTACCATACAGGTCTTCAGCTCACAGAATGTTGGTCTGATTCAACCCTCAAATGTATCAACAAGGAAACTAAGGCCTGAGAATTGCAGTCACTTGTCAAAAAGTGCCCAGCTAGTAAATGGCAGAAAAAGACTTGAATTTTAAGCTTTTTGAATGTGAGTACTTAAAGTCCACTGCTTTGTGTCATTCCATTTTGCTGCCTTCTTAGGTTGAACCTTATAAATTAGAGAAAATAATAGCCATCTGAAACCAGTGAAGGAAACTTGAACTAGTAAATCATCACAATGCCCAGTGCTGATAATTTTATGGGGAGAGGACTGAACCATTGACAGAGGAAAAAGTATGAAAAAATGGCCTGGACCTTAGAATTGAGGAAACGAAAAATAGGGTAACTCATCTGAAGTTGGGGAAGGTGGGTCTTAATTTACTTCTGGATTGGAAGTGACAAAACTCATGAGAGGAAGAGGTTAGATATGAAGAGGGGCAGGCCCCTCTGAAGAGTGAGGCAAGGGAGTCTGAGACAAACATTTAAGGGATGGTCATCTATAGTTGATATATGAGTTAGCAGTTTCAAAACATACCTGGAATTACCTAAGCTAAGAACTAAAACAGACATTTATTTGCATTCATCTGGACGGTATGATTTTGGACAATGTGTTGTATACACTTATGCATGCATGTTTCTGTTTGTATAGACCTATAAGTTAAATACCTATAAGTATGTCTGTGGTCAGATTTTTGATGAGAAAATGAGTTACACTGTACAAGTATCTGATGTCACCTTCATATATATAGTGACATTTTGACAGACAGTTTCTCCTGGGAAAAATTGTACCATCCACATGCATCACAGCCCTAATTTAATTGCTGTCTAATTTTTACATGCAGGTAGAAGTTGATAATACGTGCACCTGTGAGGTGTCATTTTAGGCCCTCTGTTTTTCTAACCAACTATTTGATATAATTATGAGGGTTGACACCATTCAATAACACCACCCAAAGGATCAACTTTCCACTAAATTTAAGGAGCCCATAAAGTGGATTACTTCAGACATAGTCAACTTCTATATATTGGGGTGGTAGATTCAAATTTCGGTCCACAAATTCAGGTTTCTGTAGCACAGCTTAATTTCTATTTGAGTCCTTATACCCCTCAGCTGGCAACACTCAACATTATTCTATTCAGGTATATTTCCCTTTACTCTTAGGGTCACGTACAAGGGAAGTTATCTGATCGGCCATGTCATCTATCAGGCAGGTTGCCCCATTGACATTCCTCCACCTGCACCCTTCAGTTCCAGTGGTTTTCTCTGATACTCTCATGTTTTATTTAAGGACTTTTTAATCATTCTGCTCCTTCCAGACAAAGATCAGGTTGTGAAATTTAATTCCTTTCCGTTTCCTATCCTTTTGGCCAGGAAGCAAACTGCACAGACTCTTTCTCTGGGTTCCAGTCACATCTACAGTCTCAAAATTTCCCTGTTTCTTTTCTTCTCACAGTGGTGGATATTTTCCAGTGTGGAGAAATAGGAAATACTTTCCTCTTAAATAAACATGTTGACTTTCTCCTCTGTTCTCTCTGGTGCCCTCATATCCTAAGCTTCTAGGCTGTAAAGCTGACCAACTCTTTTTTTATCTATCCCTGAGGAAATAAACATAGGATTGATGAATTGAAGGAGCTGAGGAAAAGGTGGGAGTCACTGGGATAGAGACTGGCCCACCAAGAGAAAAGAGAGTTCAAATACTGTACTGATCCAGAACCAAATGATTTAAAATTGTCACAATCATCACCAGCAGCAGCAATATTTATTCTTTGTAAATATTCCTCTTGATATATTATGCTCACATTGAGTTATTGTTCAAAGAAAAAGGTTAAACTTTTTGGAGCTGGTCACATCATTCTTATTCGGAGGAGCTGTTTGGGTTCTAGGGTATGGCATCAGGGGCCATCTGTGGCCTGGGAGCTAGGCAAAGCAGCCCACAGGGCAGTTGAACGATGCCAAATCTACCTTCCCCTCTCTTGTCACTTTAGCGTCTAGTACAGTCATTGTCCTGCATAGAGACCTCTTAAAAGAATTCCTTTTTGAATGGTATAATAAACTGCCCTGTAACCATCCTAAAGAAGCAGTGTGCATATTTCTTGACGATTAAGATTTCCAGTTGACAATATAGATATTGTTACAAATCTTTTTAAGCCTTAACACAGCTACTTGCAAAATGTGTGTGTATACATTCATGTATCCACATTAGGAGGGAGGTTAAAAAGGAATGCAGACAACAGAGAGGAAAGAACCAATTAGGGAAGTATAGCATAGGAGGCAATAAAATATATTTTGAGTTTAGAAAATCAAGGAGTACTCAGATCATGGGTTAGGAGCAACAGAAAGGAGCAGACTCTGGCTGGTTAACTTAGCTGGTCAGAATCTTGTGCTAATGAGACCAAGGTTGTGGGTTTCTTCTAATTTGGGCCAGGTCGTTTTGCTGTGCTCACAGGTACAGACTGGACATAGGATATAAATTCTAACTCTAAGGGTAGTTTCAGTCTGAGGCTCTGCCTAACCATGATCACAGGCTGAACACTAAACCTTGTTACAGGTTGAATTCCTAACCCTGGCCAGCTACCTCAGATATATGAATTATGGGTCGTAAAAGGGACCAGAAAAGAAGGTAAGGGTGTTCATTACTTCTACTAAAAATCCAGACTTACCTTGCTAAGAGGAAAAGTGATTTGTTTCATATGATAAATGCTACATACATGTTTTTATACTGGAAGCCACAGGGCTGGAGTAAGAATAAAAAATTTGCTGCTAGCTCTGAGGATAGAAGCTAGGATAAAAGTGATAAGGTCTCTTTGAAAATGTTCCTGGCATTTTTTTCTTTGATAAAGGGATAAATAAAAAAATTGTCTAGTTTGTTTTACTTTACTTTTTTATGTTTAAGACTTCAAGACCAATGGCCATAAGAAAATGACACCTAATACTAAAAACCCCTTTGATTTCAAAATCATTTACCTCACGACGTCTGACACTTCCTTCTAGCAGACCTGTTAGAGTCATTCCTTTGGGTTTTGACTTTGGTAACTCTGGTTTAATTGTGGATCTTATTTGTGAAACTTTGTAAACACATGGATACTGAAAACTAAAATGCATTTTGAGAAAGAAGTTCATCCTGAGTAACCAAAACAAACTTTCCAGAATTTGATCCAATGCAAATGTTGGTGGGTAAAGTGTATAAGAGGTTTAACAACCAACTGGACAAAGAAGATTTAAAATAGAGTAAGCCGCACTTGATAGTTCAGCAATATTTATTGCAAGTTCAGAATCTTACTTCCAATATTTGTACAAGTGTGGGATGAAACTACCTTTAAAACCCAAAAGGCAGTCATGTCAAAAGCAGTGAAAGTGGGAGTGACATTCCAATTCTAACCCATAGTCAAGGTCTAGCTCATTAACTGAGGTTTGCTAGAAGATGGAATATTTCACATATGGTGCCCAGAGACAAGCTTTAGATCTGTTTGAGATTTCTAGTCGGAGGAGATCAATGGGAGAAAAAAGGGGACATATGGAATACTTCCAACAATAAAGATTTTTTTAAAAAAGAAAGTCCAGATATTATATAAAATAGTTAAATCTTGACAGTTTTCATTACAAGGAGACCTCTGTCTATTAGGGAAGCATGAAGTTGGAATTGTTAGAAAAGATGATGGGACTACAAAAGGCTGTCTTCTGTGTCTTCCATCTCTTTCTCTCATCTCAGCATTTAATCACCCTCAAGTAGAGTTGACACCTTAAATGAAACAGAAACTGTCCTTCATTCATATTCCTGTTCCTAGCCGAAATGTATTAGGTAACTCACTGTCTCTACTTCCTTACCTACAAGTTTATTGAGGTGTGACTTACGTATCATAAAATGCATACTTTTTAAGTGTACATTAATGAATTTTGACAAGTAGTAAGTGAACCTTTTCTGGATACTAAATGCAGTGCTAAATAATGCAAAGACCTCAAACTCAACAGACCTCAAGCCCAAAATCATCTTCTCTCACTTGATATATGTCACATGATCACACTCATATGTGGAATTTAATGAAATAAACTGATGAACAAAATAAATCCAGATACAGAAGCATGGAACAGATGGTCAAACAAACCTCAGAGGGAAGGCTGGTGAGGAGATCAACCAAGGAATATATATATATATATATATATATAGACACAGACAATAGGATGGTAAGGCAGATTGGGATTGGGGGAGCAGGCTAGAAGGGGTCAGTGGGGGGAGGGACATATATAATATTTTCAACAATAAATATTAAAAAAAGAAAACTGAGGAAAAAAAGAACTATATGTTAAAATCAAAACAAATTATTTTGAAATGTAGCCATCCTTGCCATGGCTTTCTTTTTAGCAGAGATCATTGACAGTTAACTACATATTAAATAGACAAACTGTCAACCTTTTACATGATGTCTTGCCTTCTCCAAACACTTTAAATTGTGGTTTCAATTCTTAGAATCATACATATACAGTAATAAAACACATCAATTATTAGCTCTGAGGAAAGGGCAGTGTAAGTTAGTGGGATGGGATGGGGGTGGGGAAAAATATGAATAACTGGAATATAAAGCAAAATAACTGGATTCTAGTCTTACTGACTCTGGTTGTGTGATTTTGGAGGAATCACTTCACTTTTTTTGTACTTGAGTTTCCCCAACTACAAAATAAAGATTTAACTCTAACATTAGGTACAGTTCTACTTATGTCAACATTACTCAGCCAAGACATCTTTTTGTTGTTGTTGAGGAAACATACTCTTTCTTACACCAATGTGTTTCTAGTGAGTTACTCCCATGATCACTTGACCAGTTTATTTGGTTCTAATTAGTAGAAACAAAACAAAAATATTTTATTTTGCTCCATGTGGTACTTTACTAAAAATAACTCAAGCCTCTAAGATAACTGCTTCCCATTTGAAACCTTTGTTCTAGTCTCCTCATTACTTCTTCACTTCATTCACTCTGACAGCTAGTCTAACCCACTCTTGCAAAAGATTTCTCAAATCTATAAATTTTAGGTTTCTCCTGAAATTTGGATTTGAACTTCTTCTTCTTTTTTTTTTAAATCCTCACCTGAGGATATTTTTTTCCATTGATTTTTAGAGAGGATCGGAGGGAAGGAGAGAGAGAAAAAAACAAAACAAAACACATGGATGTGAGAGAGATACATTGACTGGTTGACTCCTGCAGCTGAGGTGTGTGCTCTTGACTGGGAATTGGACCTGAAATTCTTCCATCCTCAGGCCAGCACTCTAACCACTGATCCAAACTGGCCAGGGCTGGATTTGATCTTCTAACAGCTTATGAGACATTTTCATTTGTATATCCTGTAAGCACCTCAAACTATTCCCAAATGAACTCCTCATCTCCAAACATCAATAACAATGATAAAACAAACAAATACCAAATGTAGTTCTCTTCTTGTTCCCTAACTCAGTGAATGATACAAGAAATGCAACTTAGCATCTCCCTCATTTGCTCAAATTCTGAAACCTGATTATAGATACATGAACAACATTTTTCAGATTTTTTCTCTTCTTTTATCTACTGCTGCCACTGCCCTCAATTAGGCCTTAGTCATCCCTAGTCTGTTGCAGGAGCTCCCTAACTGGCTCTACTCCCTGTGCCTCTATCTACACTCCACATGTCCATCAGAGTTTTCTTTCTAAAGCACAGATGTCATCATGTCAGTTTCCTCTTCATAAACTGCCACTGTGTGCATCCTCATTGTTTATAGAATAAAAGCCAAACTACCCTACTTGACATCTGAAGGCCTCCACTCTCTGGCCCCGGCCTTCCTTTCCAGGCTTGTCTCCCTCTTGCATTCTTTGCTCTTTTTTTGAAACGTATACTATTTCTTTCTTAACCCTATGCTTTCATTGATATATTTCCTTTTGCCTGCAATGCATTTCTCTCCATCTCTGCATTTTTCCTTCATATCCTTTAGCTTGTTGTGATATTTTTGTAATTATTTATTTAAAATTATCTTTATTGATGAGATTCCCTGCTAGATGTTTTACTGCTCCTGTTTATGTGGTTCCTTGGGAAATGCCTGTTGGGGTCTGTGCTCTGTTTCCAGTATCAGCAGAACATGAATGGAATGTGTTGATAGGTAGGATATTTTAACATTTGGCATTTATGACGTGGCCACACCCCTTTCCTTCCAGAAGTTGTCAGCCTCCAGGGACACTATTATGTCTCCCTGACTTAAGCACAGCTCCTTTCCCAAGACAGATTGCCACCCCCTCACTGCTGTTGCCAGACTTACACTGGGGATAGGGTAGGGAAATGCGTAGAAGTTGGCCAGCTTGTCTGCTACAATAATTTCAGTGACCCTTTTAATCCCCTTGTTAGTTTCTCCTTTCCCATATTTCATAGCCTCCAAGTGTGATTGTACCCTTTGTGTAGCTTCTATCTTTTAGAAAAACAGTTCTTAGTACTAAATTTGTATGCTTCCTAGGCTGCTGTTTTTGTCTTTAGTTTGGTTGATCAGCTGTCAGTTTCTCAGGAATTCCTCAAATTTTAATCATCAACTATGTTTCTTCGTGTGTGTGTGTGTGTGTGTGTGTGTGTAAATGATAACATTTATTATTTTAGAAATGATATACAGGAAATAAAGAAAAAAGGGATTTGAATAACAGTAGTTTTGGGGAGTATTATATTCTTGTTGTTTACTACAGCAAAAGAAAATAATTACCCACACTAATCAGTTTACAGATTTTTAAAAATCCTGTATGGTATTTTCAAGTTTATTGAATATGAAAGATATTTCTATTTAGAGAAAATGTTTGTAGTTAAAAGGTTTATAGAATAAATGCTAATTATACTCAAAATAGGTTACTAGATATCAAATGTAACTAATGACCTAATGATAAGATTAAGTATTATAAGCTAATACTGCATCTATACCTTAAATGTCCTATTATTAAAGATGTGTAAAAAATATAAAAACATAAATTAAAAAATAAATAATGTGTATACTTTTTATATTGGTTACTTTTTTATTACATATGTAGTATAGATATACATTATAGAAAAATTGGAAAAGACATCTAGATAAAGAGTATAAAAATTACCAGTAATTTTATCATCCAGAGAAAATCGCCATTAATCAGTAACAGTGTTCCTTTTTAGAGGGAGGAGGGTTGATTTCATCTTTATTGTGTATCAGAGCTTAGATTATAAACACTGGTCAGCATCACAAGCCACTTATCTGCCATCCTTTACTATGTGAGCAATCTGTAGAATCCAAGTTTAACCCAAGAGATCTACATCAAGAAAGAAAAGAAAAGAAAAGAAAAGAAAAGAAAAGAAAAGAAAAGAAAAGAAAAGAAAAGAAGCCCTAGGACCAGATCAACACTTATAAAGTATGTCTCTCTTTTCAAAGCAACACGTAATGTCACTGAACACTCACCCACACATAACAGTTACGTGTAGGAAATGTGAGACTCTGCTAGGGAGAAAAGCTTGTTTGCCAAAGCTTTTTCTTTCCCCCATAAAAGAACAGTTGGCTTCTAGAGACAGATGTGGAATTAAAGAGTATCTTGAGGACTAAGCTCAACCTGTTGCTTTCTAACAATGTTGTGAATTTATTTCTTACTTTAAAAAATATATATTGTTATTGATTTCAGAGAGGAAGGGGGAGGGAAAGGGAGATAGAAACATCAATGATGAGAGAAAATCATTGATTGTCTGCCTCCTGCACACCCCCTACTAGGGAATGTGCCCTGACCAGGAATCAAACTGCTGACCTCCTGGTTCATGGGTCGATGCTCAACCACTGAGCCACACCAGCCAGGCAGTCCTTGTTTTTTATCATTGTGAATATTTCATGCCAATCCTTCTGCCTTGATATGTTTCTTTTGATAAATCACCAAACGGTCTTATGGCAGCTCCTTTGTAGGTGACTAACTGCCTTTCTCTGGCTGCTTTTAAGATTTTCCCTGTCATTAACCTTTGCCATTTTTATTATGATATGTCCTGATGTGGGTCTCTTTGATTTCAATTTGTTTGGTACTCTCTGTTCTTCCTGTATTTGTATACTTTTTATCTACACCAAGTTAGGAAATTTCTTAGTAATTATTTCTTCAAATAAATTCTCAATCCTTTTCTCTTTATCTTCTCGTTTTATTTTTAAAAAGTTTTTTTAAATATATATTTTTAATTGATTCAGAAAGGAAGAGAGGAGAGATAGAAACATTAAAGATGAGAAAGAATCATTAATCAGCTGTATCCTGCACACCCCACACTCCAGATTGAGCCCGTAATCCAGGTATGTGCCCTGTCCGGGAATTGAACTATGACCTCCTGGTTCATAGGTTGATGCTCAATTACTGAGGCACACAGGGCAGGCTATCTTCTCCTTCTTGTACCTGTAGATGCAGGTATAGTTAGGCTTCATGCCTAACTACAGAAGTCCCTTAAACTTTCTTTATTTTTTAAAATTAGTTTTTCTTTTTTTTTTTAAATACGCTTCCTTTCTTTTTTAAAAAATATATTTTATTGACTTTCTAGAGAGAGGAAGAGAGAGAGATAGAGAGTTAGAAACATCGATGAGAGAGGAACATCAATCAACTGCCTCCTGCACACCTCCCACTGGGGATGTGACCACAACCAAGGTCCATGCCCTTGACCGGAATCGAACCTGGGATCTTTGAGTCTATAGGCCGATGCTCTATCTACTGAGCCAAACCGGTCAGGGCAAAATTAGTTTTTCTTTTTGCTGCTCTGATTGGGTGCTTCCTCCTACCTTTGCTACCTTTATCTTCCAAATTACTGATTCAATTCTCTGGTTCATCTAACCTATATTGATTTCTACTAGTGTATTCTTCATTTCACATATTGTATTCTTCATTTCTGACTGTTCTTTTTTATGGTTTGTATGTCCTTTTTTTATTCTTACTCTTTGTTTAAGTTCATCCATTCTTCCTCTAAGTTCCTTGAGCATCCTTATAACCATCGTACTGTATTCAGTATCTGATAAATTGCTTGCCTCCATTACATTTGGTTCTTTTTCTGAAGATTTCTCCTGTTCTTTCGTTCAGGGCATGTTTCTTTGTCTCCTCGTTTTGGCTGCCTCTCTGTATTTGTTTCTGTGTATTAGGAAGATGTGCTATGTCTCCCAGTCTTGGTATGGCAGCCTTATTTAGTAGGTGTCCTACAGTGGCAAGTCTCCCTTGTCACCAACATAAGTAATGTTCCTTGTGTGTGTTATCTGAACCCTCTTATTGTAGTTGAGCCTCAACTGCTTTGTCCCTTCCATGAGTAGGGTGAACTCTCAGGCCGGCTAACTGTGAAGATTCATCCCAACCATAATGTATGAGCTACTGTGCAGATGTTGATGAAATGAAACAGAATTTACCCAGATGGGTCTGGTGCTTGCTGAGGTTTGTTTTTGCATGTGCTACTTGTGGGGCTAATTGAGTCCTGCTATGGTGTGGCCTAAAGCCTCCACTGAACACATTGTTTCTGGGGCCTTTTGGGAGGGACTCCAATATAGGTCAATGTCAGACACTGTCTGTGACTGGCTCTGAGCTACTTGTTTGGAGCTACAAAGCAAGTCACAGTTTGTGGCTTCCTGTCCTTGGCCTAGGTGTGTGTGGGAAAGGCCAAGGTGCACACCAAGGCCAGATTCCATCAACATCAAGCCCTGGGGCAGGTCAGCAAAAGGTCCAAGTTGTGCCCTAGCCGGTTTTGCTCAGTGGATAGATCATTGGCCTGTGGACAGAAGGGTCCCAGTTTGATTCCAATCAAGGGCAGATGCCCAGGTTGTGGGCTCAGTCACCAGTAGGGTCGTGCAGGATGTTTCTGTCTCTCTCTCCCTCTCCCTTCCTCTCTGAAATCAGTAAAAAAAAATAAAAAATAAAAAAAAAATATATATATATATATATATATATATATATATATATATATATATATATATGTATGTATATATATAGGTCCAAGCAACCTCAAGCTCTACCTTCACCTTCTTCTGCCTGCCGGCTATCTGTTACACCCAGTCACTGAAAGAGCCTGAGGTGGTATAAGACCTGCATGAGGTAGGTTCTCAGTGAGTCACAAGGTAGTGACAAAAGTGATGTTTGCCAGACTAAATGATTCAAACTCAGTGGCAGTGCTGGGTCTGAGATCACCCAACAAAAGTTCCAGGGTACACCAATGCCAGCCACCACCTGGAAGGTGCCCACAGACCTTTGTGGTGGGGCAGGGTCTCAGGGAATTATCAGGGTGAGGCCAGCAGATACATGTGGGAAATTAGTATATAGTAAATATGCTACATATGTCAAATCAGAGGAGAAAATATGTTTTATTCAATAAATTGTGTTGTTTAAGCTGGGTAGCCATCTAAGAAAAATAAAGTTGGATTCCTGCTTTTTCCTATCTATGCCAACTGAACATAAGCACCTCCATAAGTTATCATCAGCAGTGTTGCCCACTGCCATAAGTGATGTTCTCTACCAGAGCCATGATACACTTACCACACATACCATTAACTGCCATGGCAATCAACAGTCATAATCACTAATCACATAATCACTTCTAATCCCACACTCCATGCCTGTCACCAACAACTATCCATTGGCAATCCCCATCACCAGCAACCCTACGTACCAGCCATACCTACTGCAACCAGCTTTGAAAGTATCTATTAGCAATGGCGACACCAGTGGTTGCACCTGGTACCAACCATATTCAGCATCCTTTATTACTACCACCTTTCCCTTACCATGCACCTTTCATATTCTGACATACTTTTGTTCACAGTCATTCTTCTGCCTAGAGGGTATCTACACTCTTGTCTCTCCAAGCCTCGCTCTTCAACCCAGATAATACCCCACTCACCTTTCATTTCTCAGCTTAATCATTGGCCTCTTAGATTAAGTTAGAACAACATTTTATTTCTCCTTCATGGGTTATTACATGTTTTAATCATTTAATAAATTAATAATAGCCATTATTTAAATCCTGGTCGAGTATGTTTATGTTTTGTTCACCACTGTATCCCTCAGGGCCTAGCATAGTTCCTGGCACAAAATCAGTACTCAAAAATTATTTATTGACTGATTCACTAACTGACTGGGTGACTATTTCTTCTTGGGCCAGTCCTTCATGGTCGTCAGGTGGTGCAGATCAAATTGCACCTTTAACATTTTTTCCCCACTGTCTCCCCAGCCATTGGCAAGGACCTAGAATTTCTACCATTCTTTACTCCTCTGTATTGAGGCATTGATGGCGTTTGTGAGAATGCAAAAATCGTGGCCACTGATTGTAATGAGCAAAGAAGCCTTATCTTGGATCAAAGGTCCCTTTGGAATAAATATGCCATTCAGTTATGATGGTAAGAGATGAAGGGGTATGGTAGAGAAATCCTACAGCATAAAATTGAAGGAGGATGCATGAAGGCAGTGCTCAAACACTCAGTGTGAGCGTATTGATCAATCAGTGTGGGAAGAGTGATGGAGGGAGGCAATGATGCCACAAACCAGGCTCCACTTATCTCAGTTTAAGTTAAAATCTGTGTGCATTATTTGGTTTCCATACAGGAATTTGTTGGCAAAAAAAATGTGTGTGTATGTGTGTGTGTGTGAAAGAAAAATCCTAACCTTTATCAACTGACACTGTGAGATTTATAATTAGATAATAGTGGCTGTCTCCTGAGAGGACTGTCAGTTTGCAAATAATTCTCACCAGATTATGGTGGGATCAATAGAAGCTGAATAATTAAAATTCGATACTACTATGTCTCTCTCAATAACACTGGAGAATGATGTATGACAGATTTAATTGAATTTGTCAGACACCATGGCTACATGCATAGATCACGGGGGATATTTTTAGAGTTATGTATTTGATTTTCTGATGAGACTTGCAATGGGCAAAACATTTGAGGTCCCCCCTTAGCCCTGTACTGCTGTGCTCTTGGAGTGCTGACAAGGCCAGGTAACACTCACCTGACTTTGTGCCAAATGTTAAAAAGTCTAAAAGTGCTGTGGTAGAGGTTGCTGCTAAACTGAATGTATGGAGGAAGTGGATTTTGGGGATAGGGGTTAAAAGAATAAAAGCTCTTATTACCTAGTGATTTTCTTTCTCATAGCATTTGGTTAGCCACTGGAGAGATAATTCTGGGTTAACTGACGCTAGTTGAGTTCTAATCCTAACTCTGATGTACTAGATCTGTGACCTTCAAAAGTCACCTAAATCTGTCATACATAGAAGGATGTGGTGTTGCCATCTGTTTTTCTTTTCTGCCTCACAATATTATCAGGGGCAAATTAGGTAGAAAGTTTAAAGTGCTTTGTAAATTGGGATGCATTCTGAACATGTAATGTGTTGTATCTTATGTTTGCTGGTATTGACACCATTTGTTCATTGTTCATCATGCCATTAATTTGCTTATTCATTTAATCATTCATTCATCCCTTAATTTAATGGTTTTTTGCTAAAAGTGAACTGTGCCAAACTCTATGCATAGTCCTTGTCCTTCTATTCTAGTGAGGGCACAAATCTATATAACAAATAAGTGCTATAAAGTGCCACAGGAATCACAATAGGATCTTCTTGTATTGGTTGTAAAGGACAAATTAGGTCATGGTGGAAGATGTTAGGAAAGGCTTGAGAGGGAAGGTATATGTGATATGAGTTGTGAATACTGGGTAGATATTCCCTGGAGGTGCAGGAGAGAGCATTTTAGGTAAAGGGGGCAATATAAACAAAGGCACAAAAACATTAAATGTTCTAGTGTTCTCTGGGAACTCCAAGTAGTTTGGTATGTTTAGAGACATAAATCTGTAGAAGCAGGTGGGTTTGTGAAGTGCTTTTTACACCATTTGAGGGTACTGAATCTCTATGCTGAGGGCAATAGGGAGCCATTGAGGGGCTTTAAGCAAGACAGTGATATAAAGAGATTTGCCTATGAATCAGAATCCTCTGGAAGCAGTGTGGAGGGTAGATTGGAAGGGGGAAAGGCTAGAGGCAGGAACAGAAGTTAGAATTATCCTATATAATAAAAGCCTAATATGCAAATTGACCAAACTGTGGAACAACCAGTGGAGTGACCAGTCGCTATGACGTGCACTGACCACCAGGGGGCAGACACTCAAGGCAGGACCTTCCTCCAGCCTTCAGGCCCCAGGTCAGCCAAGGTGGGTGCCAGTGGGGCTTCCCCAGTTACCCCACTGGTCACCCCACAGAGGGAGGCAGCTGGCTGCAGCAGTGGGGGGCAGAGCCAGCTAGAGAGTGGGTGGCAGTGAGGGGCAGGGCCAGTCAGGAGGCAGGCCAGTGCCACCCACCAATCACCCGGTCACCTCCAAGGTGGTGACAGAGGAGGCCCCCGTTCACCCTGCCAGTGGCCTCACAGATCAGCCCTGATCGCCAGCCAGGCCTAGGGAACCTACCCGTGCATGAATTTCATGCACCAGGCCTCTAGTTATAATATAATTCTAGGGAGAGATCATGTCGACCTGAATTACAAGTTTAAAACCTATGTGAGTGATGATTTAGCATTCATTTCACTGGAGAGACTCATGATGGGGAGGAGGCTTTTCAGAGGAGAGAAACTTCTCTTCTGTGACAACTTATGAATTTCCCTCCTACTCTGGTTCTTTGTCCAGTATTCACAAACTCAGGGACTGGCTCTACTATGCATCTATTTGCCCAAATAGGAAACCTTCTCCTTCCTAGCCATTGATGTTCATCAGTGCTGATTTTCTCTCTTCCCAAATCTCTATCTCCACTGCCAGTATCGTGACTCAGGCCACTACAATTATCCTACTACCCTCTGTCAAATATCAAGTGCACAGTATAGCCTAGAAAGCTCAGAGAGCAAGGGGTGACAGTGGCATAAGATGACACAGGGAAAACAAAGTAAACAAAGTTAGAGAAGTGTTTAGCAATCTTGTTCAGTTGGTGAGAAAGCATAGCATCTACTTTTGGTCTATTAAGCTGCCTGGAGACAAACCAGTTCCTTTCTTCTATTGAAGGTGGCAGGGGGTAGTGATTTACAGAATCTTAGCTTCCATACAGCTTATTTCCCTTTCCCTTACAGAGGTGAGCATTTTAAAATTTAGCTGACACATTATTTTAATTCTCTTTTAAAGATCTCAGGTCTCATTTTCCTGGTTCATATACTGTTATATTTAGGCACCAACTTCCCTTTAAAGTATCTCTGGTTTATGTCACCCAACTTTGTCTTTTTCACAAAAGTTTATGGAACTGGCATCTTAAAAAGATGAAGCAGACAGGATTTCATAGGCTTCTAAGATGTCAAAAATGGAAGGAGCCTTAGGTATTATCTGTGCCAAGCCCCCGGGAGCAATGTAGTCAGACATGCAAATATGAATAAAGAACCCTCTCCTACCACTCACAAGCTTTGCACATGTGAGCCAGTCACATAACACTTCAGAACTTCACATTACTTATCTGTAGGTAAGCATTGTAATAACTGTGTGGGAAGATTAAAAGAATGATTGATAGAAATAGCCTCAAGCACAGTGTCTTGCACTTGGGAAGAGCTCTATACATTTTAGTTCCCTTGATTTTCTTTCTTTCATTTTATTAATGAGGATACTGAGACTGCGAGAGAAGTGACTTCTCCAAAATAATGCAGCTAGATAAAGTCCAGGTCGAAACACAAGTCTCCTGTTTCTTTGTTCATGTTTGTGGTTCTACTTAGAAGACCCTGTTCTGGTGCAGAAATGGATAGATATGGGGGTTGGGAAGACTGTGTTGCTGGCTTAAGGGCAGAGAAGAGGGAGGGGAAGAGGACAGTAAAACCAGTGAAGACAGACTTCACCTCCCTCCTAACGTTGCCGAGGGAGGGCTACAATTGCTGCCCTCATCCTGGAACAAGACCTGGTCTCATTTTTATTAATGACTTTACCTACAAGTTTATCCCTTGTCAGCATACAATGCTGCTGGAGACAGAGATACACCTGATCCATAGGGTGCTTCTAGAAACATATTGTATGGTAGGAGGAGTTAGCTAGGAGGAGTGATCAGCATCTAGGGAACAACTGGAAAAAAAAATGACTGGGTTCCAATGTTATTATTAAAAGAGACATGAGTGCATCTCTGACAATTCATAGCAGGCAGAACATAACAGTTGTTACAGAGTGAACTGCCTTGAAATCATTTGGATTTTTTTTTTCGTATTTCAAATATGATACCATTAGAAGACTGAAATTTATTTTAAAAACTATTATGTATAGCCAAAGCTACAACAAATGGAAGTGATGTTGGATCTTTCACATTAGATGGTTTTTAAGGTTTTATTATTTATTCTGGTTATAAATATCCACCTCCATGAATATTCTGGCACCATGGCTCAATTTTTATTTGTCCAATATGAGCAGAGTCAAGGACATGTCAAGAAACACACTAAAAAACACATCTTTATTTTGTTGACCGTGAGGCTCTGAGATCTAGGTCAAGTAGGCTCTGCTTAATTCACTGTTTACCTATATAAGAAACTCCATTGTTGTTCCTCTCTACTCCCCTCCCATATTTTACTGGTGAGTTATGAATTCCAGTTGATAACTTGGTAGCCTCCCTATAGTAACACTTCTCATTTATAGTCAATTAGACAGGATGTATCTTTGAATTGTCTTTGCTGCTGGGCATAGGGTGAGGCTTCTCTGAGTCAATCATACTTTTTGGGGGGTTCTCTTAGTGTCCAACCATAGACAGCTGTCAGATTACCAGCATTAGAGTT
>PVJC01012269.1:0-10317 GCA_004026665.1 Murina feae | reverse complement strand
CCTACCAGATTGTACTCAGAGAGAGCTTGGAGGGAAGTGAACCAGAGCTGGAAGGTAGAGGGCATAGTAGAAGGAAGGGAAGGTCAGAAACAAGTCCAGGCTAGAGAAGCACAAGGGTCAGCTGTCACTGTGTGATGCCTACAGAAAAGAAGACTGAGGAATCCTAGATACAACTGTGATGATTGTTCTCTCTACTCTGGAATCCATGGGCTACCTTTGAAGTGTTAACCACCTTGAGCAATTTCCTGGTCCCATTGGTAATCAGGAACATTGTGGGCAGGGACTTCCAGTCTGGTCACGTCGGATGCTGTTTAATCTGCAGGTCTGAGCCTGCTTCAAGGCCTCACCTGGGAGAGGACAAGTCTTTCACTGGCTGCTGATGTGCTGCTGAATGTGATAATCAGAGAAGGTAAAACGTCTCATAGGAAAACTATTTAAAAGGCATTCAACTTTAGTGTCACCACAGATGCATAGAGCAGCTTTATAAAGAAGACAGGAAATGCCCTTGGTGTCTGCTAGGGGACATATGCTAGGATTCAGTTGCATGGCAGCCAGTTTAACAAGGCTCTGGTGAAGAATCAGGTAGCCCAATAGGACTGTTACTTGGGAATGCACTAAAACAGTGGCTCCCATACCACCAAGAAAGCTTTTGAAACATGGGGATTCCAGGCACTTAAATGTGAAGTTTTGATTAATTTCATCTATGCCGGGGACAGGGAATCTGTGCATTTAACAAGTGCCTCAGGTAGTTTTGATGCTATGGGCACTAGAACTGTCATAACACTTCATTAGTTCAACTTCTTTAAGTTGGACTTTGTGGTTTTTCTGGCATGAATTGAGCTGAAACTTCTGTTGGGGTCTGTGATGAGAAGGTCATGTTACAAACAAGTTCAGAATAGGGAGAATGGTTTCCCTGCATAGGAGAATACTCTGATTCCAGGAGAATCAGGCATTTGCAAGCATTGTTAGTTTGAACAGTGCTTTGTGTACTAAAAATCAGTGTTCAACGTACATTTCTAATATGTTTTTTCCCTTATTTGTGCTAAATTCCATAAGTGCTGTCACACCATGACAGTTGATCTCATAACCTAGTTGGCTAAGTGACTAAGAGGTAGATAACAGATACAGCATGGCCATGTCTCAAGCAGGATGGAGTAAGATGTGTCATTTCATCACGCTACTCAGAATGGTGTGTAATTTAAAATTTAAATTGTTTATGTCTGTAAAGCCCCATTTGATATTTTCGGATCTCACTTGACTGTGGGTAATTGTAACTTCAGAAAGCAAAACATGGATAAGGGGGTACTACTGTATATCTACTAACCTGGCTTGCTGATTACTTTCCTGTCTTTAAACTAAGGCTCATAGGTTCAGTCACCAATTTGTTCTGCCTTTGGTGGAAGGGAGCCCAATGTAGTCAAGTGTGTGTATAATTATCTGGCAGCAAAATAAATTATATGGAATTTTGATCCCAGGATAAGGAAGCCTGAAAATCAAAACAAGGGAATTTGGGTCTTCAAATGACACAAAGGTGGTGAAAGGAACGGGTTGCGGGGTGTAGATGGTTGGGAAGCTAAAACCCTTCCTGATTCCCCTTTATCTCCACAAACTAAAAGGAATATATAGTGAAGATGGGAGATAGGTAGAGAAAAATAAATGGGGAAAAGCAAAGGAGAGTTTGGTTGTATGTCATAATTGGAAGTCATAGGTATCTTTATCTCTTTTCTTTTAATGGTATAATCATAGTGTTGTTTAGGACAGTGCTTCACAAACTAATGTGTAATAAGATCTTGTTGAAATACATATTCTGATTCAGTAGGTGTGGGAAGGTATCTGATATTCAGCATTCCTAACACTGCACATGGTATGGATAGAGACAGTTGGATAAAGTTTCAAGGAAGAGGTATATTTTGAGCAGGGCATTGGGCACAAAGTTTGTGTTTTGATAGAGAAGAGAGTTAGGGGACATTCTGTGCTGCATGGGATAGGAGAGACTGTCTGGAATAAAGGCACTGAGGATAGGGTAAGTATGATATATGCCAGGACAATGTAAAGCTGATCTTTACAGGACAGAAGTCTCATTTGAGGAAGTAGATAAAGATAATATTGGATAACTAGGATGGGGTATTGCATGGAGGGTTTTGAATGATGGCCTTGGGAACATGTAACTTGGACATGTGGTCTCCTAGAAATAGTCAATGAAGGGCTTTGAGCAGAGAAATGACACACTGAAAAGTGTCTTCAAAATAACTAACCTTACAATTTAATATAATAAAAGAGTAATATGCAAATTGACTGTTACCCAAGACACCTAAGCCATGCCCACCAGCAAAGTCACGCCTCTCAGCCAATCAGAGCAGCTGTATGCAAATTAACCCAGCCTAGATGGAGGCCAGCAGCTACAGAGCTAGAGCAAACCAGAGGCTTCTGTTGCAACTGCCTGCCTAGACTGGCTGAGCCTCTGCTCATGGCCACACCCACCAGCCAATCAGAGCAGCTGTATGCAAATTAACCCAGCCAAGATGGAGGCTGGCAGGGCGGCTCTGCACTGGGAGCCTCTGCAGCTGGCACAGCTGTGCTGGGTGTGTCAGCTCAGTGTGTGTGGGGGGGTCCGGCCTGGGGCCTCCTTGGGGCATCCAGTAACACCTGTCCCAGGTCCACTGCCTGGCTCTGCCCCCCGAGGGCCTCCACCAGGTGTGCAAGAGAGTGGGTCCTCCACAGGGCTTGCAGGAGCAGCCATCCTGGGTCCACTGCCTGGCTCTGCCCCTTGGGGGTGTGCGGGAGCACCCGTCCAGGGTCCGCTGCCTTCTTCCGTCCCCCGGGGGCCTCCACTGGGCGTTCAGGAGCATCTGCTGCACAGTGCGGAGCATCCGAAGCCAATCTGCTGCCTGGCTCCACCCAGGTGTGTTCGCTCAGCAGCAGGGCCCCACCGAGGGATCCTGCACCAGTGTCCGCCCCTGGCTCGCCACCCAGGTCTGCCCCAGGTGTGTCCCCTCAGTGGTGGGGGCCCACCAGGCGTGTGCAATTGTGGGCCCTCTGGTGGGAAACGTCCAGACCTGCACTCACCAGTTCTTCCACCCTCCAGTGCATGAACCCTGAAGGGGCTGTGGGCAGCCTGAAAATGGCCCTCAGCCCCTCACCCAGGCTGGCCAGGCATGCCAGCAGGTAGACATCCCCCCTCCCCAAGGTGTCCCAGACTGCAAGAAGGCACAGGCTGGGCTGAGGGACCCCCACCCCCCGAGTGCACAAATTTTTGTGCACTGGGCTCCTAGTAGTACATAAAAGGGAAGAGAACCTTAGGTGAAGATAAATATCAATTTCAGTAAGACTGGTGTGAGGGGATTGAGACCCTGGATCAGGATAGCTATAGAGTTTGGAGAGCAAATCATCAGACTGGTTAACAGCAGGACTTTGTGACTGATTAAGGTCCCCCTGTGCCTTTCTGCCCCTTCTAATCACCTCATTGGAAGGGCTAGGAAACTGAGGGGCCAAGGTTTATCTCACAGTGCATTTTGAAGTTCTTGTTGGACCATTGGTAAAATTTCCCCTGTCTCTGATTCTCATTGTCTTTTTAAAAAATATATTTTTATTGTTTCAGAGAGGAAGGACGAGGGGGAGAGAGATAGAAACATCAATAATGAGAGAGAATCATTAATAGGCTGCCTCCTGCATGCCCCACACTGAGGATCAAGCCCGCAATCCCGAGCATGTGCCCTGACGTGGAATCGAACTCTGACCTCCTGGTTCATAAGCCAACACTCAACCACTGAGCCATGCTGGCCAGGCCTCATTTTCTTAATATTTAAAATGAGGATAATAATACTTGGCTTGCCTTCCTCACACAGTTGTGGGGAAAAGAGTATATGGAAAATGAATATTTTTTTGAAACTCTAAAATCCATAGAGATACCCTGGGGTGACCAAGGACAGCCACTTTGGTGTTTGTTAAGGTAAAGTTTTCTCTGGAATTCATAATAGAGGATTACTACAGCTGGCCTGTGCCACCAGATGCATCTTCCTACAAAGAAACCTCAGTGCTGTCAAAATCCATTCCCAGACTCCTGTGCAATCATTGTGAAAATCAGTTCCTGTTCTGCCCAGCCAGCCTGTCTTCCTGATGACAGGAGTACAGGAAGCATCATGGGCTTTGTATGCAACATCTTTGGAAATCAGCAGCCAGAGGCCTGCACTATCTCTTCAGCTGGTCATAACCATCTCTCTAGAGATAAGAGTTCTATCAGAATATTTGTTCTTTAGCCTCAACTGTGTTGATGATGGCACTGTTTCAAAGATGTGGAGGGTCTCTCTCTCTCTCTCTCTCTCTCTCTCTCTCTCTCTCTCTCTGATTCACTGGAGTAGTTGATTGGACTTTTTAAAATATATTTTTATTGTTTTCAGAGAGGAGCAGAGATGGAGAGAGAGATAGAAACATCAATAATGAGAGCAAATCATTGACTGGCTGTCTCCTGTATGCCCCACATGGGATTAGCCCGCAACCCAGGTATGTGTCCTGACTGGGAATCAACTGTGGTCTCCTGGTTCATAGATCAACGCTAAACCACTGAACTGCACCTGCTGGGCTTGATCTAACTTTTTTAAAAATATATTTTTATTGATTTCAGAGAGGAAGGGAGAGGGAGAGAGAGATAGAAATATCAATGATGAGAGAGAATCTTGATCGTCCACCTCCTGCAGGCCCCCTACTGGGGACGGAGCCCACAACCCAGGCATGTGCCCTTGGTCAGAATCGAACCTGGGACCTTTCAGTCCATAGGCTGATACTGTCCACTGAGCCAAAACAGCTAGGACTTGATTTGACTTTTTTAATAAGTCTCTGTTTGTGTCTCTCTCCTTTCACCTGAGAACCCACTCCTCAATGTGGGCTCTGTTCAGTTAATGGTAAAGGAAGTTCCCTCACACTCCCATTTTTGGACACATTGTACACAGTTCCTATTTAAATGGATACTTTGTTCTTGGGGTTAGGGGAGAGAAGGTGGGATGATTTAAAAATCCTGCTAGGAGTCCTTGAGGAAGCAGCCTGAGTACTGTTTGCAGAAGTCAATAGGCTTGTTGTAAGCAGGCATTGTGTGTTCTAGCACAGGCAGCTGAAACAAATCAATTTCAATTTACTTGTCCAGCAAAAGGAGCCATTATTTAGGACTGAATAGCCAAAGCTCCCATAATATATTGTGAAAACTTATTGTAGTTTTTACTGAGAACTAGCTTATGATGAAATTATTTGTTTAGAAGCAAAGTGTGGATGTTTACAGAATGTAAATTTTGGAGATATTGACTAGAGGTTGAAGAATGAGCTACATTTCTTTACTAAATGGGTGGCTGGGTGATATCCATCTGACATTGATATCAGAGTACATTGCTGCCTGGAAACCTGGTAGGATTGTATTTTGACAACAAGCACAGTTAACATCAGGGTAAAGTTTTTGCTAGTTAGGGCTATATGATAGTTAAAACTGAACTGCATTCACCTTTAAAGAGCAAGTTGGCTCATAAATTTGACTCCCTTACATTTTCCCTTACAAGAATGTCTGTCCCTGGCTCTATATTTTCCGTTAGCTATTCAGCTTTGTATTTTACCAGTAAATTGTTAAAACTCCCTGTAAGAGTAACATTTAAGTCTCGAGTCATTGAAGTTTTCCTCTTCCCTTTTTGCATAATTTATATCAGAAAACACACACAAGATATTTGGGCTTGAGTCATGATTCTCCCCCAAATTGGGTGATCATATATTTTTCTTTTTATCAGGTCTTGCTGTGCATCTTGTGTAACTTTCAATTATTGCCCCAAAATGAACCCATGCATACATGCTCAACTAATATTTGACAAGATACTCAATGAGAAAAGGATAGTCTTCAATAAAAGGTGATGGAAAAAACTGGATATTCACATGCCAAAGAAGGAAAGTGGACTCCTACCTTATGGAACTCACAAAAATGAACTCAAAATGGATTAAAGACTTAAACATAAAACCTGAAACCATAAAATACCTAGAAGAAAACACAGGGAGACATTGTCCTAAACAAATTGATTTTTTTTGCTATGTCACCCAAAGCAACAAAATCAAAAATTAACAAGTGGAACTACATCAAACTGAAAATTTCTACACACCAAAAGAAACAACCAGATGGAAAGAAGATGGCAGCCAAAAGGCAGACCTTTCTTGCATCTCCTTCCAAGGCCAGAATGAAAATAAAACTAAACTGGGAAACATTCATCTGGAATTACCAATAAGGTTCAGCTGAGGAGGAGACTTATGTCAAGAAAGGACAGAAAAAAAGTGGAGACTGGTAGGAAGGGCAAGCTTGTGAGAGGGGTTGCCCCAGTTTTCATGAGTGGCAGGCCAAGAGTGAAGAAGGATCTTACAGCTATGGGAGGGTTATGTCCCTGAGAAGATCAAGGTCCAGAACCCAGGCTGGGCTGCACAGCCTGAAGCACCAGAGCCGAGACCAGTGGCCCACGTAACATCCAGCCATAAAAGGCGGCAGGGCTTCTGGATACTCAAGAGCCCAGAGCTGGTAGACCAGAGATGGTTGGAGAGAAATAGAGCCTGCTTTTTTGTTTATTGTGTGTGTGTGTTTTCCCCCTCTTTTAAGAAACCCAGATCACAGGAGTTTTGTTAACAGCTACTCACCCAAAGCTTTGGTAAAGGGATGGTAGTGAGGACTTGGACTGCCTAAGGAGAGGCTGGGGTGGGAAGCATTGTGAGCAGATAGGGAAAAGCAGCATCTGGGAGTCCTGAATTTGGTCATACCCCCTAAAATGAAAGGGACAATTTTCGTGAGGCTCTAGCCCCCTCTTGAAGCCACAGCACAGAAAAAAGAAAAAAAACCTGCCCTATGTGAGACAGAAGATATAAAGAAGTGGGAAAATGTACCATCTTCATGGATTGGTAGAATTAATATAATTAAAATGTCCATACTACCTAAAGCAATGGTTCTCAACCTTCCTAATGCTGCGACCCTTTAATATAGTTCCTCATGTTGTGGTGACCCCCAACCATAAAATTATTTTCGTTGCTACTTTATAACTGTAATGTTGCTACTGTTATGAATCATAATGTAAATATCTGATATGCAGGATGTATTTAGGCTATCCCTGTGAAAGGATCATTCAACCCCCAAAGGAGTCGTGACCCACAGGTTGAAAACTGCTGACCTAAAGCAATCTATAGATTTAATGCAATCCCTATCAAAATACCATCACCATTTTTCACAGATCTAAAACAAATACTCCAAAAATTTATATGGAACCAAAAAAGATCCCGATTAGCTGCAGCAATCTTGAGAAAGAAGAACAAAGTAGCTATGGTACAAAGCCTCTGTAATCAAAACAGCCTGGTCCTGGTACATTTACAGGCATAAAATCAATGGAATGGAACAGAGAACCAATAAATAGATCCAAGCCATTATGCTCAATTAATATTTGACAAAGGATGTAAAAGCATACAATGGAGTAAAGACAGTCTTTTCAATAAATGGTATTGGGAAAATTGGACCGGGTACATGCAAAAAACTGAAACTAGACCACCAACTTACACCATACACAAGAATAAACTCAAAATGGATAAAAGACTTAAATGTAAGTAGTGAAACCATAAAAATCCTAGAAAAAAACATAGGCAGCAAAATCTCAGATATCTCTGGTGGCAGTATGTTTACAGATACATCTCATAGGGCAAAGGAAACTAAAGAGAAAAATAAACAAATGGGACTACATCAAAATAAAAACCTTCTGCACAGCAAAAGAAGCCATCAACAAAATGAAAAGGAAGCCCACTGTATGGGAGAACATATTTGGCAATGATAATATCTGATAAAGGTTTAATATCCAAAATATATAAGGAACTCATACAACTTAATAAGAGGAAGACAAAAAATCCAATTAAAAATGGGCAAAGGACCCAAATAGACACTTCTCCAAAGTAGACATACAGATGGCCAAGAGACATATTGAAAAAATGCTTAAAGTCACTGATCATCAAAAGGATGCAAATTAAAATGACAATGAGGTATCACCTCATATCTGTCAGAATGGTTATCATCAACAAATCAACAAATGACAAGTGCTGGCGAGGATGCGGAGAAAAGGAACCCTAGTACACTGCTGGTGGGAATGCAGATTGGTGCAGAAGAGTTGCTATGGAGGAGCTGACTCTATGGAGCAGGACATGCTTAAGTGGGGCTTTGGTTCTGTGCAAAGATTTTGGAAAGGTCTGAATCCTGATCCAGACAGGCTATTCATATGGAAAGACCACTACAAACAAAGCCTCTGTAATCAAAACAGCCTGGTATTGGTGCAATTACAGGCATATAGATCAATGAAACAGAACAGAGAACCAAGAAATAGATCCAAGCCATTACTTTGGGGCTGGAAATTGGGTGGGGGCAGGTCTCAGGAGTTACCAAGGTCAGGGGAACAGTTTGAGCCAGGTTGATGGAAATTCAAATATGGTGCCTGTCAGTCAGCTCTGTGGCAGAGGAAGACTCAGCATAGGAATAGTAATCTCTACCAGCACTTTTGTCTGGGAGAAATCTGCTGCCCCCCAGTTCTTGCCCTGATGTCAGACAATTTAGTTCCTCTTCATATGTCCCTGGATCCTTTCAAGCTGCTGCCTCAGCACTGGAGCTCAGAGGCAGTGAGTAGGTGTAAGTCCATGTGCAGGTCCTTTAAGAGGAACATCTGGGACTCCAGCAGCCTCCATATCACTCAGTCACAATTCCTGCTGGTATTTACAGCCAGAAGTTACAGGGACTTCTCTTCCTGACACTTGAGCCATGGGATGGGAACCTGGTATGGGGCTGGGATCCCTTGCTCCTCATGTAGACCTCTGCAGCCAAGATATTCTTCCCAGTTAAAGAAATGCCACTCATAGGTATCAGACCAGCCAATTCCAGGCCTCTGTCCTTCCTACCAGTCTCATTGTGGCTTCTTCTTTAATTCTCTAGTTGTAGGACTTCTGTTCAGCCAGATTTCAGGTGGTTCTGAATGATGGTGGTTCTGTGGTCTAATTGTAATCTTGATGTTCTTTTAATTTTCTTGATCACATCCTTTGAAACACAAATATTTTTATTTTTGATAAGGTATAATTTATCTTTCTTTTCTCACTTATGCTTTTGATGTCATATCTAAGATTCCATTGCCAAATGCAAGGTAATCAAGTTTGTCTTTTCTCTGAGATTTTTGTGTGATTTGCTCTTACATTCAGGTCATTGATCCATTTTGAATTAATTTTTGTTTATGGAATGAACGGTCCAGCTTCATTTAAAAATATTTTTATTGCTTTCAGAGAGGAAGGGAGCGCAAGAGATATATATTAAACATAAACTATGAGAGAGAATCATTGATGGGCTAGCTCCTGCATGCCCTGTTCTGGGGATCAAGTCTGCAACCTAAGCATGTGCTCTGACTGGGAATCAAACCACTGAGAAACACCAGCAAGGCCCAGTTTCAATTTTTGCATGTGAATATCTAGCTGCTCTAGCACTATTGTTGAAGAGACTATCTTTTCTCATTGTATTGTCTTGAAACCTTTGGGTAGAATCAATGTAAGGGTTATAGACTGTCAATCCTATTTCATTGAATATATGTCTGCTTACCAGTACCATATTCTTTTTTATCAGCTTTATTAAGGTACTAGTGGCCTGGTGCACAAAATTCATGAACATTAAAAGGGAATTAATTAGAGGAAATATTTTAATATTGCTATTCGCCCTTTCCCTATAATAGAAGTATCAGAGATGAAAGAAAATTAGTAAAGTGTATATGAAAATCTCCCTCCTGTCAGAGTCTCAGAGTCTGGGATGCACTGTGGGACCCAGAGTCAAGTCCCTGCCCACCCGCATGTGCTTCGAAATTGTGCAAGATCCAGACCTGGGTGGCCCCACCCCTGTCAAGTCCTGCCAGGTGGGGGATGCGGCCTCAAGTCCCCAGACCCCAGCATAAGGGCGTGAGGATGCAAGAGTGTGAGGACATGGCACATATTTGCATATTAGCTCTTTATTATATATGACTAGGACCCCAGTGCACAAAAACTTGTGCACTCAGGGGGGGTCCCTCAGCCCGGCCTGTGCCCTCCTGCAGTCTGGGACCCCTTGGGGGATGTCCACTTGCTGGCATGTCTGGCCAGCCTGGGTGAGGGGCTGATGGCTGTTTGCAGGCTAGACAAACCCCCCAGTGGGGACCCTCACCTAATGGTGTTGTGGCCAGCCTGTGTGAGGGGCTGAGGGACATTTTCAGGCTACCCACCATCCTTTCAGGGTTCAGGTCCCTACTGGGGTACCTGCCCACAGCTTCCATTGAA
>PVJC01012268.1:0-39954 GCA_004026665.1 Murina feae | reverse complement strand
AAAAAAAGAAAGAAAAAAAGAAACGTCATATCCTATGAAAGACACATCTTGAAAATGACTAAAGAAAGTTGCCATTTTTTATGGTGAAGGGACTGGGGTCCGTGTTGATGAAAACACCTTGGCGGCTGTGGTGACTGGCAGTGGCTGCAGCAGCTGGGTGATGGGACTGGTGGCTTCCCCTGATTAGCCTGGTTGCCTCCCACAATGGGAGACCAGACTGCGGCTTAGGCCTAAGCCGTCAGTAGGACACCCTCTGAGGGTTCCCAATATGTGAGAGGGGGCAGGCTGGGCTGAGGACCCCCCCAGGGCATGAATTTTGTCCACCGAGCCCCTAGTATTGTAATAAATATGTATGATGCCAGGTGGGTACTGGAAATACCAGGAAAATACTTTGTAATATATTTGATTGTCTAACCACTAACCAGTATTCCTGAAACTGATACAAAGTAATGTTTAATGTAAATTGTAATTGAAAACTAGAAAATAATATTTAAAGTATAGTGATGTAGGAAAATCTCTCAGTTGGAAGGACTTCAAGCAGTGTATAGATTGTTCATTTTACCTGGAAGGAAATTTAAACAGAGATTTGCATCAACCCTAAATTGTGGACATTGGTTACTGCAGAGGGCTTAGATGGCCTGAAAGGACCATAGCCCTTCTAACTTCCCAATTGGTTGAAAGAGCCCTTGAAGAGACAGAGTTTGCAGCTAGCCAATCAGCCAGCAGTTGAGGAAAATGGACCAATGGTGCTGGAGGAATGTATAGAGGAGGAATATGAGAAAGGTGACAAGGAGGAAGAGGAATAAGACAATGAGGAGGAAAATAATCATGAAAAGAAAAACCCCCAATGAAGAGGTGCAGGAGGAAGACAGTGATGTTTCATCATTAAGTACTGTGAGTTGCCCATGGCTGGGTTTCGGTGGTAGGTTTCTAGGGACTGGTCCATTACCTTCTATGCCATATCCATTATAATGACCAAGTCTTGGTTCAGCTCAAGGAGTGGTGGTCAGGCATGGTCCTTGGGAGTCTGAGAATGTGGGGAAGGAAAGCCCATGACACTTTGGGAGGGCAAGGACCAGGCAGAGGGAGAATAGAACCTGGTAGGTGAGAACCTGGTAGAGGGATCCTCCTCCCAAGTGCCGAAGGAACCTGCAGAGGGGCCTGTATATCAGAAGACAAAGGAACCAAAGGAAGATAAATCCAGAAGAACAAGTCTCTGACTGATGCAGATGTAAACTGTGAAGTGGGGTCCTGTGCAACCGAGGGAATTGAAGCTGGTAAGTGGCAGCTAAGTTCTCAGGCCCTTGCAGCAGTTTCTGTTGGGGCATCCAGCACAAAGGCAGGAGTTGCTCAGTGCTTGCCTTCAGCCATTAAGCAATGGGATCAAAGCTTTCAAAAGCCTTCAGATGGAATATGCATAAGTAGAAGCCAAATTCTAAAAAGATATAATCTTGAGAAAAGGTAGGATGCTTTCTACCAACATCTGTTTGATGAGAGATCTGAAGTTATCAATGCAGTTGAGGAAACTGAGGAAGGTGAATGTCAGTGAGAAGTAGGTGTTCAGGAAGGAACTTGGGAGGAAATGGAAAGAGAGCCAGAGGAAAGGGACAAAAAATAGCATACCTCACTTTTGGCTAATGGCTTTTACAAATGTAAAGGTTCTTGATAGAATTTCCAGGAAAATAATAAATTTGTACTAAACACTTTCAAGACACAAAAATTAAATTTTCAGGGGTTGGAGAACCAATGAGCTTCACTATAGAATTTGTCTTTAAGTCAAATGAATATTTTTTTCAATTAAGTTCTGACAGAAACACATTGAATACCATCAGACCTAAATGATCTCTTTTTCTCATAAGAACCAAAAATAATCAGCAAGACCAGGTGTGAAATATACTAGAAAAAGAGAAAAACATCACTGTGAAAATGAGCAAGCTGCATAAATGTTAAGGTCATGAAAGTGGTGTATCAACCATTTGGAATGTGCCCAGTTGTTCTTTTTTCACCTACTCTTATATTACTGATTCTCCTGAGGGTAGAGTATTGGCTGTCACCACTGATTATAAATTGGGCTATTTTTTTCCTTAAAGTTCTGGTCCCAAAGTCTAATTATTCTTCACTAATGAAGTGAGTGAATATATATATATATATATATATATATATATATATATATATATATGCCATTAATATGCAAAGTGTACCCTCGGAAGTTCGACCAACCAGGAGTTTGATCGCTCACTATGACATATGCTGACCACCAGGGGGCATTGCAGAACAAAGGCAGGCCCCGGCCAGAGGCCAATGGCCGCTAGGGACCCTACGCATGCATGAATTTCATGCACTGGGCCTCTAGTCTATAATAATAAAAGCATAATATGCAAATCAACTGAATGAATGAAAAGCAGAATGATCATTTGGACAATCTTCCAGATGGCCATGCTATGATATGCAGTGGCACCAGGCCAGCCAAGGCAGATGTGATGCAATTGGTCAGGGGGGCCCTGCCATCACCTCATGATCTCCCCACAGAGGGAGGACCAGGCCAGCCAAGCGATCACATCCCACGCCTGTCACCCAGAGAGGGAGGCAACTGGTGACAAGAGAGAGGAGGGCAGCATCGTACAGATAGCAAGCAGTTGCAGCGGCAGGGGCAGGGCAAGCTGCTGACAGCCAGGGGAAGGAAAGTCCCGGTAGGCTGTGATCACTGGCCAGGCCTAGGGACCCTACCTGAGGGGTCCAGGATTGTGAGAGGGCACAGTCCAGGCTGAGGAATACCCCTTCCCCCATGCACAAATTTTGTGCACCAGGCCTCTAGTATAATTATAAAAATTCTGATGCTGATACCTAATAAGCTGAAGGTGAGGAAGAACATGGAGAACCAGAAGGACTAATAGACCCAACAGAATCCAACAGAGTCCAGCCTGGAGGAATCCAGATTGAGTATTACCCAATCATTCCTGCCAGACACATATTACATTGTAACATGTTCTTAGTAAACTAAAAAAAAATGTTTAAAAATTTGTATAAACCAATGTTATGTTACTCATAGACATATATACTAGATATTACAGAATGCAGCATGTTCTGAAGTCTAATTTTTCAGGCACACATTCTTTGAGCTGTAACTAAAAGATTTCTACAGGTGGGAAATTTATCAGACCTGTTAGCCGATACCATATTTGTTTAGAACACAGTTGTTAGAACAAGTAGATAAAACCACTGTAGATGGGCCTTCATAATTTGGTGGCCACTTAAATGTGGTTTCTTATACTATTTTGTAGACTGCTTTTGAGAATGTGAATTCTTAAAAAATTGTAAAAAGTTAAGAATTGCAAGTAGGACCATATTTAATGATTGATGCATGTGTATTCAATATTAAATTTTTGTATTTCCTGTAACATTCAAAAGAAAATGAAGTTAGTCTTAGTAAGATTTTGGTTATCACTAAGTTGTTAATTTAACTTACATTTCATCTATCCTTCCCCCCTTTTATTTTTTCTCTTTTTACAGATATAGATATGCAAGATCTGAGAAGTTAAGGGATTTTGGTTTATGGAAAGATCACAAGCTTTTAAAGTAGAAAGATTTACTCATATCCCTGAATTATCTCCTCACCCAGATAAAAAGCATTTTTGGTGTTTGATGAGTGGGAGAGAAGGTTGATGCAATCACATGACTGAAGACTTCAAATGATTTACTTAGACCATGATACACAAGGGTATGTGTTACAAGAGGAGAATTGTGTGTTTTTTCTTTTATTGAGACAACAGACATACATAGGATCGACTATTCTTATATTTAGAACATCATTGCTGTATGTTAATTGCATTCAATTATTAATATTCTCTTATTTCTTCCTACAGCTTGAAGACTTAGATAGATAAGGATGAAGAAGAAACAAGGAACTTGTTCTTCACGGATTTGAGACCTTCTAATTTTCAGTGGTTTGTGAGAAATTTTCTCAACACTAATTATGTTTCTAAGTTCATCATCCAAAAAGTAACTTCTACTGATATCTGACTTTGACATCTTTCAGATATCTTTGACAGCATTTGTTCAGGTTAAAAATAAAAGTTGGCTTGAAAAAAATGAATTGCAGGTTTGTTATATAAATAACATTGACTAAAGTCTATATATCTTTTTGTTTTGGCCCACCTTATCATCATTAAAAAGGATCACTTTCAACCATGTTTCAAATTATATTATTGTGTCCTTAAGTAATTAAAACATTAAGTTATAAACTATTTATGTAAAAGGGATGAAAGTCTAGCCCCTATTGCACATTATTGAAAGAACCTGATGGATGACCTATCTTACCCAGATAAACTATTAGCCATGGACATTTGAAGGAAATATAATCAAAATATCACATATAAGAGCCTGAAAAATGTTCCACACAACATCATGATTTGTCAGTCACTGCCATACTGACCATGTGACAGAGCAGCTTGCATGGTAGCCTGGGTATATTGTAGATCCGTTTTTTTCCCCCTGGGTTCCACTCACAACCAGTAGCCTTTTAGGATAATAATAGCACTTTCAAATACAATGTATGATGCCTTCAAAAAAATTTTAAAAACTCACTAGTCATTTTCCTGGTAGTAGGGACCAGGTGTGCCACTGTCCTCCCCCTTGAAGAAATATTTCAAGGTTCACTATTTTGGAAATAGACCTCTGAACCTCTAGAAAATTCACCAATAAAGCTAGTCCCTGAATTTTTGTGGATTTCATTTCCTTCCCTCTTTGGCATTTATCTTACCAAGTGTCTAAGGCTGTCATTACATTCTGCTAATCATGTTCAGTCAGCATGATATCATCAATGTAATGCCCTGTGGTTTGGAGAAGTGATCAAACTCCCCAGAGATTAGATTTTGACATAGAACTGGAGAGTTAATATAATCTTGAGGTAGAACAATAAAGGTAACTTTCTGGCCTTGCCGGCTAAAATCAATTTCTTGATACGGTCCTCTGCAAAATATAGGAGGGGAGGGGGAACATCACATCAGGTGCCAGGAGATATGCTGCTTTTCCCCAGCAAAGAAACCACATCTTAAATAGCATCTACAATTGGATTCTTCATCTCACTCCTTTATCAATAATCTACTGTTATTCTTTAAAATTCATCTCTCTCCTGCACAGGCCAAATAAGAATGTTGAATGGGGATGCGGTGAGTATCCACTCCCCGAATACTTCAAGTTTCTCCAAGAAGACAGTATGCTTTTGGTTTACTATACTGGTAGATAGAAGCAATTTTAGTATTTTTCACTAGGCCTACCATGATAACCCACATTCTATGGCTCAGGAAACCAAAGTAAGTTTTGCTTTTCATAAATCTCAGCTCATGACTGTAAGAGATAACTATTGTTTTTAGAACAGTCATAGATTTACTTTGTTCCCTCACCCAGTACTTGTTCTGAGAATTTAAAGTCCTGAACTCATTTTCTTTCTCAAGTTCTCTGGAACATGTAGAAGCAAACAAGTAACCCCACTGTAATCCTTATTTTCACTAAAGTGTTTAATGTTTACAAGTGGTTTTGGTCACCCAAAGTCTTGCCATATATATGCATTTATTTCTAGGTATCTATAGGTGATAACATAAGAAAATATTTTTCTGCTGTATACCATGAACTATCACTGCAGTCTTTGCTAATGAAAAGAGTCATTAATGTCTAAATATAATCAGATCATAGAACCAATTTTTAATAATAAAGATTATTATTATAGGGATTGCTGGTTCCCACTATATTTGGAATGAATTGTTAAACATAATAATAATCAAGATAGTAATTGGTAGCAGTCCTGGTTCCAGAAGAATTGCTTTAAAAATGGCTTCCCTGTAGACTGGTGCATCCACTGTGGAGAACAGTATGGAGTTTCCTCAGAAAGTTAAAAAACGGAACTCCCATTCAACTCGATAATCCCACTTCTAGGAATATAGCCCAAGAAATCAGAAACACCAATCAGAAAGGACATAGGCACCCTTATGTTCATAGCAGCACAATTTACCATAGCTAAGATTTGGAAACAGACTAAGTGTCCATCAGCAGATGACTGGATTAAAAAACTGTGGTACATCTACACAATGGAACACTATGCTGTTATAAAAAAGGAACTTTTACCATTTGCAACAGCATAGATGGAGCTTGAGAGCATTATGCTAAGCAAAATAAGTCAGTCAGAGAAAGATCAATATTACATGATCTCACTCATTTATGGAATATAATGAAAAACATAAATTGATGAACAAAAATCAATCCAGAGACAGAGAAACACGGAACAGAAACTCAAACCTCAGAGGGAAGACAGGGGAGGGTGGGTGTAAGAGATCAACCAAAGGACTTGTATGCATGCATATTAGCATAACCAATGGACACAGACACTGGGGCAGTGGGGGCTTGTCCTGGGGGATGGGAGTGGCCAGGGAGGGGTTGATGAGAAAAAAAGGAGACATATGTAATACTTTAAACAATAAAATATAATAAATAAATACAGTAAATAAATAAAAATTACAAAAAAAAGAGTAATTCAGGGAAGCCATTTTTAAAGCAATTCTTCTGGAACCCGGACTGCTACCAATTACTGTCTTGATTATTATTATGTTTAACAATTCATTCCAAATATAGTGGTATATAACAAAAACTTATTATGCTGTAAGATTTTGTGAGTCAAGAATTCTGAAATCGCACAGCAGAAAACAATTATCTCTCTGCTCCATTTGCAACCTCAGCTGGATAGACTTGAAATCTAGGAGTCACTTGTTTGTTGGGTAATGAAATAAAATGAAGGCACATTCACTCCCACACATGGTGCCTGGATTGGAAGGACTCGAAGCTAGGATTGTCAATCAGAGTACATACATATATGTGAATTCTCTACATGGTTTGGTTTCCTTACAGTATGATCACTTCAGGGTAAACTATGCTTAGAATTATTACATTGCAGTTCAGGAATTCAAAACCAAGTGCTACAGAAATCCATATGAGAGAATCTTAAAAGCAGTGAGAGAAAAACAGTTAGTTACCTACAAAGGAATACCCATATAACTGTCAGGTGATTTCTCAACAGAATCTATGCAGGCCAGAAAGGAGTGGCAAGAAATATTCAAAGTGATGAACAGCAAGAACCTACAACCAAGATTACCCAGCAAAACTATCATTTAGAATTGAAGTTCAGATAAAGAACTTCACAGACAAGAAAAAGCTAAAGGAGTTAATCACCACCAAATCAGTATTATATGAAATGCTGAAGGGTATTCTTTAAGAATAGGAAGAAGAAAAAGATAAAGATAAAAAATTATGAGCAATAAAGTGATAATAAATACATGTCTACCAACAAGTGAATCTAAAAAATCAAATGAATAAAAAATCTGATGAACAGAATAAACTAGTGAATGTAATAGAATCAGGGGCATGGAAATGGAGCAGACTGACAATTCTTGGGGGGAGGGGGGGAGTTTGGGAAGACATTGGACAAAGATCTTATATGCATGTATGGAGTACCAATGGACGCAGACAGTGGGTGGTGAGAGCCTGGGGTAGGGTGGGAACCAGGTGGTGGGAGCTATGGGGGGGGGGGAGAGGAACATCCGTAATAATCTGACTAATAAAGATTTTTAAAAAAGAAATCCATATGGAAGTTGCATTGACTTTTATTGTATATCCTTAAAAGTCAAATAATGTCACATCCATCTAACTCTACTAGGTGAAACATTCCCCCAAACCTTCCTAGTTGGAAAGGGAATGGACATAGACCACACTTCTCAATGGGGTATAGTAATATTCTTGAGCAACATGTAGGATGGAAGATGATATAGTAGATATTTTTTAGAAAATAGAGTCTCCTCTTGGCAAAAATTCTAATATTCTTCCAGCGTGCAAAATACATTTATCTCCTCCAAGTATCTCCAATATCTCATACTGGCAAGGATTTCACTCAAGACCAGGATCTTGTCATCTCAATCAGATGAGGCTCTTTGGGTATTATTCTTCAGGTTCACCTCTTTGAGTGACAGTCTTCTCAATCTGAAGGCATGTGAACTAATCAGACAAGTAGTTGCTCCCCCCCTTCCCAACATACAGTATGAGATAGGTACAGGAAAATTACTATAGATATTTCCATTAAAAGGGGGAAATAAGAAGACCGTAATAGCCAATGAACATGGCAATTATAAAAGTCAGCTAGTCATCTTTTGTTTAGGGATGACTCCCTGGGATCTGGTCTCTGGTTCTTGGCTTTGCATTGTGGGTCTTGCTTTGGCTCTTTGAGTCATCTTTCTTCTTCCCTAAGAAGTGACCTGTATTTAAAACTGAGTAACCTCAGTCCTCTATACTCAGAAAATTTTGGGTGTCCAAATGCCTTTTTATGCTGCTATCCCTTTCAGTTCAAGTTGTAGCAATTCCTTCAAAATTTTGGGTGCTTCCTGTGTGTCAATTTACAATATACTAGAGGCCCAGTCCATGAAATTTGTGGAGTAGGGGGGTGTCCCTCAGCCCAGCCTGCCCCCTCTCACAGTCTGGGAGCCCTCAGGTAATGTCCTACTTATGACTTAGGCCCACTCTCCACAGTGGCTGCAGTGGCTCAGAGCAGGCACCCCTGTGTGTATCCACTGCAGGCCTGCCCCCAGCCATGCCACAGAGTCTCAAAGCAGGCATCCCTGTGTATGTCCGCTGTGGGTCTGCCTCCAGCTGCACCATGGAGGCTCAGAGCAGGTGCCCTGTGTGTTGTTCTCTCAAGCTCAGGGCCACACCCAGCCCCTCCTCCTGAGCTGGTCATGACCATCACGGCATCTTGACTTAATTTGCATAATTTGCATTAAACAAAAGCTACACCTAGAAACTTCACTACCATGGGATTCTGTGAGGCCACTATGGGATGTACATTTAAGATTGTAAGAAGCCCTATAATGTAATTTGATATATAATGTGTAATCCTTATAAGATGTTTTGTCTATCTGAAAGTATCTATGAGCTACTGAGTTAGGTAATTCTAAGATCAGGACAAAGCCTCTTACATAGGGTTAATGAATGTTTATAAATAGGTATCTGAGTGTGTTTTCAGATTGAGTGTGCATTTAAAATATGTGAATGTATGCGAGTAAGCATCGAACTATGAGAGTAACAATATGAAAGTTTAGGAGCAAAAGTGTAAGACTGAACATGTATGTTCAGTTTCTCTTTCTGTAGTCAAAATAACATAATACTTTGTTAGAGTTTGTTCTCTTCTCTGGAAGCTTGATCCTCTTATAAGGACCTCTGTCTGACAAAAATTTATTCAAATGTATTATTACTTAGGTTCTTCTTTCTCAGAACTTAGGTTCTTCTTTATTACTTAGTCTTCTCTAGCTCCAGGTTTTAACTTTTCCACTTTTTTCATTTATTCATCCATTTCTAGCTTTGAGAGGAATGCGTGAGCATTTAAGAATGTTTTAAGGCAATTCTGGCGAACGTGCCAGAGAAAGGATATGTTAACTTTGTGACTCATGTATTTACACCCATGTATATGTTAATCTTTTGAGCCATCTGTATTTAATTTTTTGTTGTTGCCTGAGATGAAGTTATTTATGCCTAAAGGTCCAGACATTAAGCATAATTATGCACTGGAATTATATGCTGTGTACTAATATCTGATAATGGGAATCCTTAATGATCAAATATTTGCAGGTGTTAATGTGGCTGTTTCCTTAGAGATGGAAATTGAGGGTCTGAGGCCCCTTGAAAAGTGATTCAGACCTGAAGCCTTTAGGAAAGGTCATCGGACATATCACAGACATGGCTCCTTTCTCTTACCTTTAAATCTTGGGTCCATTCACAGTAACTGAATGTTGAGATTGGATTTGGAGCATTGTGGAATTTGAGATCTGTTCTACCCTATGTATCTGTTATGGACGTCCTTAAAAGGGACTGAAATTCAGCTCTATGTGTCTTCTGGAAGAGACAAACCCATTAATGGTCCTTTGTGTTTTCCATAAACCACTGTTTGAAAAGCTTTTTTTTTCCCTTTTATGCTTTTTAAAAAAACAATTGCTGATAGTACCTTTAATATTTTATTTACCAATTCACTAATTGAATGAGGACAGATATAAATGGCTGATGCCTAGATTAACTACTTAACTCTAGAGGATGAATTTATGTTTTTCAGTTTCCATAGAAACCTAACAACAATCAGACTCTTACAATGACATTCTGCATTCTATGACACCTTGGTTATGCCTGTATATCCTGAAAGCAGAAATATTTAGCAGTAAGATTACTGGTAGAAAAGAAGGAATACCTCCTCAACACCAGACCTATTGATTGTCTATCATTATTATGAACTTTTTTATCTTTTGAAGGGGAGAATGTAACTTGAGACAAGGGCTATCTGATCCCCCTTGTATGGGAAAACCTTGTTACTCCTGCAGAGGGAAGACTGTAGTTTTAACCATGCCATACCACTTATTCTGTGAAGAGAGGGTCTGATGATTTCTGAATTCTAGAAAGAGTGCTTCTCAAACGTATCTGAATAACCCTGATCTCTTCCCATTTTTTACCCTATCTCTAGTGTTCCTAGCTGCTTCTTGCTGCTACTTATTCTGCAATCTCAATGTTTCCTTTTCTGTTCTTTTTTCCCTTTTTGGGATTCCACCTTAAGTTATTGGAGCTTTATTAGTGTTGTAGTTATGTCATTTTTATCCAGTTCTTCATGATTCTTATATCCTTGCATTGGTATTGCACATTTGAAAAAGCGCTCTCCTTTTACAAACTTTACAGGTTCATTTTGGTAAGGAAAGAGCTTCACCAGTCAATTGAACTTGAAGTATTGTACAAGTAAACTGGAAGCATTCAAGAGCAGGTGAGACTTGTCAGCAGGGTCTCTAGTTGGGTGAGGCCACTGCCTGTGATCTGGGGGAGATGAATGTGGCCTGAGCTCAATGGGTGGGTGCTCCAGTTAGCCCTTTTTCAAGTATGTATTCAGGGTGAGCTCCCTCATTGGGCAGGACTGCTTCTTGTGTTGTATAGTCAGGTGAGACCACTTGTAATCTGTGCAATTACCTCTAGTTGAGTGGGACTTCCAGCTGTGCTCCCCAACCAACTAGGTGGTATCTCTGGCAAAACTCCACATTCAAGCAGAGATTCAGGCCTGGCTGCAGAGTTTGATGGGGCCTCATACTGTGCTCTGAGATCAAGCAGGGGACCACAGGCTATGCCCCAAACTTGAATGGGGCCACAGACTGGGTTTTGGAATAATTAGATTATGCTTCTTTGTTGCTCAAGCCATTAGTCAGGCTCTTTGGTTCAGTGGACTCTCCATCTGTACCCTGTGGTTGGATAGGACTGGAAACCATGTTCCTCACTGGGGATGGGTTTCTGTTCTGAATATCTGGAGGGATAGAATTTCAGGCTGTATTTTACTATTGGGCAGAGCCATTGGATGAATTCCCTGTCTGAGTGAGACCATAGGCTGTGTTTGGTAAACAGGCATGGCTGATCTGCTTCTGGGTAAGATTGTAAGCTAGGCTCCATGGCTTACTGGTGCATAGGTTGGGATCCAAGGCTTCTCAGGCTCACTGTTTAGGCTCCTTGGTTATGAAGGCCAGAGGCTATTCTCAACAGTTGATCTGGGCTGTTGGCTTGGCTCCCTGCCTAGGTAGGCCACTTAATTTTCCAGGTGTCTGTGGCCACAGTTCCCATAGGGGCAGGACTTTGAGGCTATGCTTAGAAATTGGGTGAGACAGAAATTTTTCTCTATTTCCAGACAGGCCACAGGATGTGTTCCACAGCTGCTGGGCATCTGTGACCATGCTTCTCAGAGAGATGGGATTAGAAGTTGTGCTTAGAAGTTAGGTAGGACTATAAATTTTCTCCGCTGCCCAGATGATAGAGGCTAGAATCAGTGAATCTGCAGACAGTTCAATTCAATAACATTTACCCAATCTGAACAAAAAAGAGAAAATAGATTGAAAAAATGTACAGTCTTAGTGATCTGTGGGACAATAACTTAAGCTCCAACATTCATATAACTGGAATACCAGAAGGAGAAGATGGTGGGACTTACAAATTTTTCAAATAAATAGCTGAAAAAATCCCCAAATTTGATAAATGACACATACCTAAAGATTCAAGATGCTGAAAGAATCACAAATAGGGTAAACTCAAATAACTTAATACCAAGACACATTATAATTAAACTTTTGAAAACTAAAGAAAAATATTGAAAAGCCAGAGAAAATACAATGACTGGATTTTTCATGTGAAACCATGGAGGCCAGAAATAAGTGGCACAACATTTTCCAAGCACTGAAAGAAAAACCTGAAGGATGAAAATTTTATATCTGGGATAATATCCTTTATGAATATAGGGAAAAATAAAGTCATTCCGGGAAAACTATGGCCATGTGTTTTTAGGAAGCCTAACCCTAAAGAATAGCTAAATAAGTACACTAAGCATAAATTAAATGATAACAGAAGAAGGTTTAAAACTTTAGAAAATAAAGAACAACTTAGATGGTAAAAATAGGGGTAAATATGATTGAGTAAAACTTGTAGCACATGTGATATGCTGTTTAATATGTGTAGAAAACTATGCAAGGCAATTATGTATTAAAAATGACTAAGGTATGGAGACCTAAATGGAAGTAAAGTCTTGTCACTTTACTGAAAGTGGTGAAATGCTGATGTCAGTAAGCCATGATACGTACATATGCATATTACAATACCTAGAGGAAACCACTATGAAAACTATATAAACCATTATATTCTAAAATACTATAAATTAATCAAGATGAAATCTCTAAAAATATTCAAATAACCTAAAAAAAGGTAAGGAAAGAGAAAGAAAAAAACAAGTGAGGACACTGCTGACTTAAGCCCAAACATAACAATTAACTTCAGTGTAAATGGTCTGAATACATCAATAAAAAGAAGTAGATTAGTAGATGGATTTAAAAACAGACACTTATAAAGAAGCTTCTAAGATCATAAATAAACCAATGAGCTGAAGAGTTGTCCTAGTCAATGAGGGCTACATAATTATATCCTCATTTGCATCTTTGCTGGTTTAGTAATTTTAAAGATGTAATGAAATTATATCTTTAGTAATTTTAAGATAAGAGTCTAGTTTAAAGCACTGTTATAGTAGAGAACTAGGAATTAAACACAGACCAATGCCCTAAAGATTTTTACAGTACATAGAGAATTCATGCTAGATTTCTTATCTATATTCACATATACATATCAGTGGACCAGGTTTATCTTTAGATACTTTTTGTTCACTTGGAGCTTTGTTTTTCCTTTCTCCTCTTCTTGTTATGACTTCATTAGCCTCTTGCTATACATCTAGTTAGGTTAGTACTAAACAATTTTAATCATTGTAACTTTGTTTATATGGCTTCATATATAATAGTATTTGTCTTTCTTAGTTACACTTCTTTTTCAGAAGTTTCCTGGAAATTCTCAGGAATTGTTGTTAATAATCACCCAAGGATATTTTTTCCATTGCTTTTTAGAGAGAGTGGAAGGGAGGGGTAGAGACAGAAAGAGAAAAACATCAATGTGAGAGAAACACATTGATTGGTTACCTTCTGCAACCACCCCAACTAGGGCCAGAGATCAAGCCTGCAACCAAGGTATGTGCCCTTCACCAGAATTGAAACCATGATCCTTCAGTCCTTGGGCCAATGCTTTAACCACTGAGCAATCAGCCAGGGCAGATATTTTCATTTCAAGTGAACTACAGTATTGTTTTGATTACTTCCATCAATTCTAGAGGTATTAAGATTATTCATATTTTATACTTATGTACTCGGGAAACTGAGGTACATAGAAGTAAAGAAATAAGAAAACTACTATGACCTCAATTCAAAGTACATACAGGAATAATTCTAGTCTATCCCAGTCCTTGTTTCTTTGTGTGTGTTTTTTTCTGGCCCTGTAATTCTTTTTTTCTAGTCCTTGTTTTATAGTTCCCATAAAGAGTAAGAGATCAAGGCTCCTTCTTGCTTTAGAGTCCTTTTGAAAAATCACAAAGGGTCCTACTCTGCTTCTTAATACCAAAACAGCTGTGCCACATTTCAAGTCTACCTAACATGTAATTTCAGAGTGTTGCAAGACCTATGCTTTTTTAAAAAAAAATTATCTGTGGTAATATGGTTGTTAGGTCTTCAGCAATCTTACATTTTTAAAAATATTGCCATAATATTACCCTAAGTGGTCTGCCTCCTAGTATCTTTAGCCAGTGACAGTGTGTGCATTTTAGCATCAACCCAGGAACAAATCCCTAAATGTGGCATTCAGACTTGTATCCCTGTGGGTCGTGTGTTAGATGGTTCTCTGTGGGAGTTCATTTCTCTGCTCTGAAAGCACATTTTCTCAGAAAAACACAGAAATGTCTCAGCCCCCTTTGGACCTGGAAGTTACTCACTGACTGGCTTGCCTTTCTCTATCTGAGCACTCAGCCACAGTAAGTTATTTTCTCCTGCTCTTGCACTTTTGAGGTGGGGTGACATTCAGCCAGTATGCATTATTTTGGTCATACTGTTTGTTTATAGCCAATTTACAGCACTGGTCATGGCCTATGACTTAGGAATTGTTACTGGCTTTGTATATGTTATCTACTAAAACTTAGCTTTAAATAAATTTATCTCTAATGTGTCAATTTTTAACTCATTGGTAAAATAACAAAAACGTTTAAAAGAGATTATGCCAGGTCACAAAAAATATTGAAATGGAATGGTTACAAATGTGGAGACTAAGAATGCTTACATAAACAAGTAGGTTTTTGTAATAATTAATGTTTCCTTTCACAAAGTCTAAAGGACATAATGGTCTTGTCATTGTTACAAAAGGAATTTTGTAGCAGAATGGTACATGTTGCCTATCAGTCAGAAGTTAACAAACAGTGCATTTAAGTAGAAAATGTTCAGACTATATCTGCCTGAGTCTAAGATTAGGTTTTCATTCCTCAGCAATAGTGCATAATATGAACATCTATCAGGAAAGCATGAAACAAAGTCAACAGAGATTGGAAGCTGAGAATGAAATAAGTTAGTGTCTGTGATTTTCTAGCTGAAACAAAGATGCAGCTTATATAGTTTGCCCGTTTCTTAGTTTAGGAACAATCGTTTTTTTTCTTTGACCTTCACTCCTTTTGGTTTCTTCTTCCAAAAAGCAATAATAATTCTCATGTTAACTTACTGTTTGAATAATTGTTCTTTCCACGATTTTTGAATATAGCAAAAATTAGACATAGACTCACTTTATACATTTATACACTGTAATTACAACCATGGCTATCAGCAAAGTTTGTATTTATATTATTTCATTAATTCAGTTTCTAACATCTAGGAAGAATTTCCAAATAAAATTCCAAAGTAAATCAATCTTAATAGCAACAAATTAATTTAACCTATGAACCTGGACTTTCAAAGCATGTTGTTTTCCCTTTTATCTATAATAATAAAAGTATAATATGCTAATTAGAGCAGATGTCCTTCTGAATGAAGCTGGGGCTGCAAGGAAAGCCCAGGTCCGGGTGCTTGCCAGTGGCCAGAGGAGGGAAGCCCAGCTCTGCAAACAATTTAACTATCTGGTAAAGCTGTTCTTTAAAAGAAGAACAAAAAATTTAGACACTTAGCAATTACTGGGAAGAAGAAAGAAAGTGGAAATCAAAATGAGGAAATATAGACTATAAAAAAACAATGATCGAAAGCAGACAATAATTTTAGAGAGCTATTATAAATGTGTTGAGGAACTTAAAGGAAAGCATGAACATAATAAAGAGATAAACAGAAAATATAGAAAAGAACAAAGTGTGCCATAGCTGGTTTGGCTCAGTGGATAGAATGTCGGCCCATGGACTGAAGGGTCCCAGGTTCAATTCCAGTCAAAGGCATATGCCTGTGTTTCTGGCTTGATCCCCAATGGGAGGCATTCAGGAGGTAGCCAATCAATGATTCTCTCTCATCATTGCTGCTTCTATCTCTCTTTCCCTCTCCTTTCTCTCTGAAATAAATAAAAATATATATAAAATGTAAAAAAGCAAAGTGGAACTTCTAGAAATAAAAGATCCTATATAATAAAAGCTAATATGCAAATTGACAGAGGAGCAGAACAACCGGTCACTATGATGCACACTGACCACCAGAGAGCAGACACTCAATGCAGTAGCTGCCCCCTGGTGGTCAGTGTGCTTCCATAGGGGGAGCTCTACTCAGCCAGAAGCTCTGAGCCAGGCGCAGGGCTGGTAAGTGCAGCAATAATGATGTCCGACTGACATCCTCTGAGGACTCCCAAACTGCGAGAGAGTGTAGGCCAGGCTGAGGGACCTCACCCTCACCTGAGTGCATGAATTTTGTGCACCGGGCCTCTAGTATTTACATAAATGTTTTAAGAGTGTTCCTATACAGATGCATACTGACTAAGGCCTGACCTAATAACTTTTTGGAAGATTATGAAAATATCCAAAACTCTGTTTTAAATGATCCTTATTACTCCAGAGATGCCCTTTACCATTTTCATGTATTTACCTTATCCAAAACTAGAGAATAAGGACTAAGGAATTCATCTCCATTTGTTTGCAGTACATATTACTGTGCAACAATCCCACATTTCCATAGATCCCCGCAAATTTGCACAGTTCCTGTCCTGCCAGAAAAGAGATACTCTTTACTACCTGTGCGGTAAGAACTCTTTGCACAATAGAACAAGTACCAGACAGTTTCCTAGGAGGTCTTTGTAGGCATTGCTATGAAGTATAATCCTTGTTCCTTGATGGTAAAATCCTCAATTTTGATTAGCTAATTTTACCTTCAAATATGACATTTCTGGTTAGAGTTACAAATTTGATTTTATTTGTGGTAAATTACGGTATCATTTCAATTACTTTGGTCAACTCTAGAGATAGATATTAAGATAACATGTATTATAGATGAAGAAATTGCGGCACACAAAAGTTAAGGAATTTAAGGTTGCACAGCTAATAAAAAGCAGAGTTGAGAAATAAATTCATTTTGCTTATCATATTGAAAATATCAAACATGTAACCATCTTGCCATATGCCTCCCTGGCAATATATAGAGGCTAAATAGTGGGCCTTTGAACAGCCTCCTGTACATCTAGAATCATAATCTTTAAGGTTTTTTTATGCCCTGAAAGTTTATATCTATAATTTGTTTTTACATTAAGATATCATAATATAAGCATGTAGGAAAATTTATGTTTCTGAATTCTGATGGGCTATAATTTATACTGTAATTTTCTGAAAAATTTAATCAGCTCTATCCTAAACTTTGATGACAGGTGTTACAGCATAATATTTTTCCATGGATTTTTTTGGGGGATTTCTTGAATTTCACACCACTTAAAGAGTGAAATACTCTGTTACTCTGTGATTTTTGAGAGTTATAATTTAAAAAGAAGAAAAAGAAAGAGAAAAAAAGTAAACCTTGTGGTATAAGTTTTTGAGTAGAGAATACCAAATACAATACCTAAATCATCCTAATGCAAACTCACAAATAGATTTTTCCCTATAGTTGCAACCAGTCTTACCTTAATCACATGTAACTAATTCTTGTTCATTCTTCTTGGATCAGCAGTCTACCTTTTGAAGTCCCATGCTTCTGCAGTTATAAATCCTCAAAATTTTGAATCCCCTGTCCTTGCCATCCATTTCACTGTGGCTTTAAGGCTTTCTTCTATTATACCCTATCATTGACCTATAATTTGTGATGGGTGTACCTCAGTTCATATGTGTGTAGAAGGAAAATATAAAACATCCCCCGAGGGGTCTCAAATTGGAAAGGATGCAAGCTGTGCTGAGGGACCCCCTCTCCATGCACAAATTTCATACACTGAGCCTCTAGTATCTACTCTAATAAAAGAGTAATATGCAAATTTACCATCGCTCCGAGACACCTAAGCCACGCCCACCAGCCAAGCCACGCCCACCAGCCAATCACAGCGAGTGTATGCAAATTAACCCATCAAAGATGGCTGTTAATTTGCATACACAGGAGAGCACAGACTAAAGACAGCGTAGAAGGAAGCCAAGTGCTGCAGAAGGGAGCCAAGCAGTGGAAAAGGGAAAGAAGCCAAGGCAACGGAGACGGTGAAGAAGGGAAGGGGGGCGCCGAGGCGGCAGAGACGGGAGGGAGCCGAGGTGGCAGATACGGGAGCCATTGCGGGCTTTGCTCCCTTCTCTGCTTCGCTCAGGCTCAGGAAGCCCTATTCTTGCAGGAATCTTCCTGCAACTGGGTTACTAGTAGATTATAATCCCCAATTGTTGTCAAACTCAAGGGGTTCACTATTTAGGGAGTTCTATTCAAGAACAAGATGTGGTTGTCGCCAACTAGTTTTATTTACTTGCAGTAATAAAGGAGAAAGCGAATTAACATCCAAAGACATGTCTTCCTGAAGGAAGGCTTAGCCATTGTTAATTACAATATTTGGTCAATTATATGTTGAATTCTTCTTTGCAGTTGGCTATACTTTCCTGGTTGAGCTCCTGTCAAGCTCATCTCTTCGCAGCTGCAGCTGCAAAACACTGCGCTACATTTTAACATTTAGCAAGAACAGTATTTAGTAAGACCTTGAGAGCCTTGTCTTATCTAACAAAACTACAAAAATCAAGAAGACAAGTAGAAAGGCTATGTGGACTATAAGTCCCATAAAGCAGAGATTTCCACACATATTTTTTATTATCACTACTATAAAAAATTGTGGACACTACCCAAAGATCATATTTTTAAAAAGTTTATAATATACAAATAATTTATTATGAGCATTTAAAATATTTATAAACAGAAGCTTATAAAATAAATCAATATTAAAAATTGAATTTTAAATATTTACTTTCTACACCCCACTGGATAGTTTAAATAGGTACTGGATTATACATAGTTCTCTGAGGAGATAATTTCTCTACTACCAATTTAGATATGCCACTCTACTACTGAAAGCCCTATCAGTGGTTCTCAACCTTCTGGCCCTTTAAATACAGTTCCTCATGTTGTGACCCAACCATAAAATTATTTTCGTTGCTACTTCATAACTGTAATGTTACTACTGTTATGAATAGTAATGTAAATATCTGATATGCAGGATGTTCTTAGGTGACCCCTGTGAAAGGGTCGTTCGACTGCCAAAGGGGTCACGACCCACAGGTTGAGAACCGCTGCCCTAGATGGTCTCTGTTAACCTCTAGATGTTCTTCTTTAGATTATAATGCCAAACATTTCCCAAGCTATGAATCTGAATAAGTACTCCAGCGGTTTATGAACCTTTTAATTGTTCCTCATCCTCACCAACATTTGGTATATTCATATTTTACATGTTGGTGTGTTTGCTTTCCATGTAACACTAATTTCTTTTAAAATATTTTAATAGTAAAGAAAAATAAAATAATATCAGCAATAATTAAAGAGAAACCCTCAGAGTAGAAACTTTTTGTTTTGAATAGCAGTTTTTCAAGGTCTTAAAATTTTAAGTGCAAAGTTTGTCAGTTCTCTGTTCTCAATGTCGCTGTTTCAATGAACAATGTTTCTTAATGTTCTGTCCTTGATAAGCAGTATAACTGACTCCACAATTTTGTAGAGATTCTCATGAACAGAAACTTTTTGTAGAGTTGCAATATTGAGAAGCTTTCAATTTTGAAACTATTACAGAAACCTTGAGAGAATGTGATATTAGAAATCACATCAGACATTACAAGACCAAAATGAATAGACTTTAGCAAAATGCTTTGTATGTCATAAGAAACTCAGGAAAAGCTGAACAACATTTTCTTCCACTTCTGTTACAGCAGAACAAAATGTTCTCTCTCTTGCCCAGTGATGTACATAAAAGTTTAAAATGGGTATATCTTGAAACTAATGAACAAATTGCAATAAAATAGAATAGCAGATAAAGCCAAAATGCCAGTTTCACTAAGAGGGGGAAGTGAGTTACAGGCTATTGCTCATAACTGTAATAAAATAGGACTAATAGAACCCCAGATTTAAGCAATCTATCTATCCATCAGTCCAAAGGTGTGTCTAGTCTAGCAGAAGCAGAAAGAGAACTTTCAGGTGGCACTGCTTGACTTTTCTTCACAGGGAAGTAAATATCAAGAATGGGAAAGAAATTGTGAACTTTCTGCTTGTGTCCTTTACCCAGTTCTCTACTCTGTTGTTCACTTTTTGAAATATAAGAACAATTTTAGGGATATTTTTGTTTATATAATCATATGCACTTAAAATAATTTATAAGTTTGTTTTTGATTTTTTTACTTTGATTTATTATGATGTGATTTTATATATACATGTTTTCAGATTTTGTTTGATGGTTTTTCGTTATCTTTAAAAAATATTTTTATTGATTTCAGAGAGGAAAGAAGAGAGGGATAGAAACATCAATGATGAGAGAGAATCATTGATTGGCTGCCTCCCTACTGGGGATCAAGCCCGCAACCCCACCATGTGCCTTTGAGTGGAATGAAACTTTGGGACCCTTCAATCCGCAGGCCTACACTCTATCCACTGAGCCAAACCAGCTAGGGTTGATGGTTTTTCTTTTGAAATGACCTAAGGAAAGAAGTAGTAGAAGACCTGAGTGCAAAGAGAAATATATTGTGGCCCAAGTTCAGATTCACAATTTTAAAAAATCAATTTTACCTAAAATAAAGGATTAACTCACTACAATCCCAATAAGACACTTAGCAGACTTTTTTAGAGGAGTTCGACTTGTAGGTCTTAAATTTACCAGAGAAATTTATAAGAAAGGGCCTGAAAAAATATGTAAGGAATATTTTAACTGCATCTTTATTATATTAAAAAGGGATTTGCTACACTTCTTTTTTGTTTTTCAGGAAATCACCCGCCCCAGGGGTTTGAATGGAAATGGAACAAACATATGTTGCCATTACACTTTAAAGTTCTTTAAAAGAAACATTTTTCCCTTTAACTGTATTTCGGTTTAGCTTGGTGATTCTCCTCCTTTTTCCTGCTTTCTCCATCACAGGGAGGGGGCGGAGCATCCTCTGGAGTCTAGAAGCTTATAAGTAAGCTTCCCCTGGGCAGTCTTGGAGAGAAGCCTTGTTATATACAGACTTCAGAGGCTTCTTCTGAAGAGCAGAAGCTTTGAGATTTCTGGAGATTTTGGAGTAAAGGTGAGAAAAGAAGGAACTGGTGTTTTGGAATAGTGGGAAAGGAGTATCGTTTTATGAGAGTCATTGTTTCTGTGAGGGAATTAAGATCTGGATTTTGTATTCCTCCAAATATTTCAAAAGTCCATATTTTTAAAATTGGGGGGGGGGGGCCTCAGATTACACCTGCGGAAAAAATACTTCATGAGGTTGGAAAAACTAACTTTTGAACAGAATGTTTTATGTTTCCATCAAAAAACAATTGTAACAGAGATAAACGATTAAACAGAACTTGATAAATTTATCTTCCTTATTTTGAAAAAGAAATAGTGATAATCTCAATGAAAAAATGAAGTTGTTGATTGGGGGTGTTGACTTTTCATATTATTTTGCTTGTTTTGATTGTATTTCTATCAAATCTTACTGTTTTGTTGTTTTGTATGATAGAATCTGAAGTACTGTGTAACTGTGCCGATTTAAGTACTTCTGAGAATTAGAAGCTTGATTATTTGTCAGGGGATGCTTAATGTCTTAAAAGAATTGCTGGTTTATGGATGGGCTAAGGACAACCTTTGTCTACATCTCTACCTATCTATCAAAAGAATTACATATTCCTGTTTGTACTGTAATATAAAATGTCTGAAAATCTTAACCCAAAAATAATATATACATATTAATATAATAAAACATAACAAACAATATACCTAGTAATAAAGTATATCTAAGGAAATTAAGAGAGGAAATTTTCCACTTTTTTCTTTTCTTTTTTCATTTCACTTAGTTCATAGTACCTATATCAGCATAAAAATAACTGAGATGATAATTTAAAAACATGGGGAAAAACTATCTTGCCAAAAACATGTAAACATATAAACATGGAAAGATGTTCAAATATGTTGGTGATCAGTATAATTTCAAATTATATATATGTTTTGTATATAATGATGGGGAAAATCAAAGCTATTAGACTCAAATGTAATCAGTGGAAAGCTCAGGTTTGGGAATATTGATGGTGTGTTTTTTCTTCTTTAGATTTTATGTACCAAACACACTGCATTGTCTTTAGCTGAAGGTGGATTTTTTCTGTGTATTTCAGAATACTGGTTAAATGGTTGCTTGTGCTTTTCTTGCATTTCAAATATTTAGACTATATTCCAGACTTTGGTTCAAGCAGAAGATATTTATTTATATTTTTACATAGTTTTGAGAAAGAATTCAAAAATGTATTTAAACACTATGGGATAGTCACATAGTATGCTGCATCCATACTGTTGAATACTATGCAGCTGTAAAAAGAATAAGCTAATGCAGTGAGCTAAATGCAATGATAATAAAAAATTTACAAAGTATATTCTAAAAATAAGCAATTGGAGAATGGCCTGTGTAATATTAGTACAACATATGGAAGAAAACCTGAAACTATACTTGCTGCTTTAATTAATTGAAGATATACACGTAGGAGAGACAGAGCATTTCAAACTTCTATATATTGCATTTCTCCATTTAAAAAATATTACGTTTTTTCCTTGTTTTCTATTTAAAATTTTTTAATGGTGACATTATTGCAGGAGCCCCCCTCCCCCCTTTTCCCCACCTCCACAGTCCCAAACCAACCTCTTCTTTGTTTTGAAAAGAATAAGTTTGAATAATTTCCATTATGATAAAATAAGATAAGCTTCTAAAATATGGGAAAATCTTGTAAAAGTAATTCACAAAAAGATGAAGTTGAAAATATTTATTGATGTGGAAAGATGTTCAAATATATTCTTGAGAAGAATAAAGGTCTGGTTTCAAAAAATACACATTTTTAACTATAGGAAAATTCTAGAAATATAGAATGTTTCAAAAAATGTGTACACATTCATTTTTAATAGCTCAATTTATGTTTCTTTCTTTTCAGATTTAGTTCATTGGAATTAATAATTATTCAAAGTGTGTATACATTTTTGCGACACCCTATATAGAGAGCAAGCCAGTATATTTTGATCATTATTGTGAGGATTTGCTTTTTTCTTTGAAAAAATCCAAAGATGAAATATATACAATATAGATGAGAGGTATTATCATAAATACTAAAATGGGGATTTATGATCCCATATTTTTCTAACATTCACACAACTCAAATTGAAAATGAAAATGTCTAGAAGCCTGAGAAGGCATTTGGATGTCTGTACTTCCTTCCCAGCCTTTCCCGGCTGACTTAGGTGACTGCAGTTCTGGTTCTAGTCACAAGATGGCCCTTGCCAGGTGTCCCCAATTTCTCCAGGTAACCATTTTTATGAAGTAGACAAAGTAATAAAACATATTTTATATTAGCAGATTATGAGACAGTCTGTTGCATTTCTGTTACAAAATTGTACATATATAACAGAAAAAAATCTCACACAAGACTGATGTGAGAATTCAAACAGCAAACATGTTTTAAATTAGCTGCGTAGATTTAGCCTATAGAAGGAAGACATGAGGCAATCATTATTCCCTTCTTTTCTCTCCCCAAATCATGTTTTTCATAAGAGGGATTTTTATCATGAACCAAATAACAACTATGCCACAGAGAGCATTTCAAATAATAAGAACAAAAATAAATAAACATGGTATCCATATCACTGATGAGATTTCATTCTCTTTCCTGTGTTTCAGAATGACATGCCTGCTGAAGTTTTTGTAGGGAAGTTTCTTCAAGTCATTTTCCTTTAATTTGTTTAATTCCCTGTCTCTTTTTGAACAGCTTAAATTGACATCAGAAATGTACATGACTTGGTGAATCTCCATGTTTAGCCAGTTGAGCTCCTGAAAGACAATTTGACCATAGAAATGTGGGAAGGGAGAAGCAGCTAGAGTGATAATCAAAATAACCAGATCATGCCCTAGCTGGTTTGCCTCAATGGAGCTTCCGCTTGCGGGTTGAAGGGCCCCGGGTTCGAGTCCAGTCAAGAGCACATGCCCAGGTTGTGGGTTCGATCCCTCACAGAGGGCATGCAGGAGGCAGCTGATCAATGTTTCTCTCTCATCATTGATGTTTCTATCTCTCTCTCCCTCTCCCTTCCTCTCTGAAATCAATAAAAAAATATATTTAAAAATAACCAGATCACAGGGCCAGATCCAGCACAATCCATATGACACTGGGTAAGGCTCCTCCCATTTCACAATATATTTCACATTAGAAACATGTTGAGTACTTTGGGTATAATTCATTTTGCTTCCTGTCCTGCAGCATTTAAATTTCATATTAAATCATTATAAGTTGAGAATTTGAGTTACATGTTATTTTGCTCCCTGTTCTGCCACCATAATGTTTTGTAAGTAAAGGTCATACCTTCTAGTTAGGGGGAAAAAACAACAACTTTGTGTAAAACCACAATGAAGAAATCGTGCAGGAGGCTATTTAGGCATTTTGAGATTCCAGCAAGTGGCCTGACCCTCCAATCCTAAAAAGCTATGCTAGGTTACCACCACATACTAGATTGCATAGTTATAAAGATTTCTTTAAGGTCTTATGATCGTCCTTAAGTCGGCATCTGTATACACTCTTGAATAATATTTTGTAGTGGTTTAACACATTTAATTTTTTCTAACAGTCATCACAATTATCTGACTCTTCAAGTCATGCTCTTAATGAGGTTGTTAGTGCTAAACCACATATCTGTGTCCATGGTATCTTTGGTTGCTTTGGACTGACAGTGCAGCAATAGCAGGTTATCATTTCCTCATGATAACCCAGGGGGGTCCTAAAGGCACAAATCATCCAGGAACACAAATAATTCCCTGACACTGCCAAATATTCTCCCACACACATGTCCGTCTTATAGTACAACAGAAATAGTAAATATGTTTGGCTTGTGTTATCATGATACTTCTTTTCTGTTTTTATTCTCCTCCCCCTAAATATGTTCCATTTCCCTGACCTTCTCTATCTGATACTCATTATTTATAATGATTTGTATCTTGTCTCCATTCTAATTATCCACCCCTTTCTGCTTAGCAAAGTAAACTTACCTGATCCTTTTTCATTTTTTGCCATGTTTTTTTTTACTTTATTTTTATTATTGACACTGTTACAGATGTCCCCCATTTTCCCCCTTTGCCCACCTCCGTCTGTCATATTTTAATCTAATCTAATCATTACCTTTTGAAAACACTTTATTCAAACTATTTTGTGAAGTTTCTGAAGAGGATACAACAGGTGAGAACCATTTACTAGCACTAATGAGTTATGGGATCTTCAAAATACTGCTTTTCTAGAAAACTAGGCAGCTAAAACCAGACCAGTGACCTAAGGATTTTTCCACCATGTTTTGTGTCTTGTTTGATGTCTTGTCTATATCTTGATGCATTAATTTAACATGTGCAAATTTAATAACTCTATAGTTAAATTAGGACTTCTTATCCCATTTTCCCATTCTTCCTGTCTTATCTGTCTCTTACTACACACTTAGACAGATATTCAACTCTTTTTATTATTGTACCATTAAATATGGTTTAATATTTAGATAATCTAAGTTAATATCCTCTGATGCAAGTGACTCATGCATCTTTCTTAACTATACTATATAGTGTGAGAAGAAGACAGACAACTCAGCATCCTTGTCGGTGATTTGAAAGTTTTCTCTCCACTGAGATAATAAAGGTTTCAAACCCAGAACTGTCTTCCTGCCTGCTTATATGAACACTTCAAGAGTGCAACTCTGTCATAATGCCTCCATAACAAACTCTTAAAGGCCAGGCATTGGGTTCTGCCATCAGAAATCCTTATCTACTCATCAAAGGTGTCCTTTATTCAGATTGGTTACTGGAATAATTTTTTAAGTACCCTGACTCTTCTCTTATATGTCTCTGAAAGAATGTTAGATTCTTTCTGTAGAGTTCCCAGGGCAAACAGGTTTATTTGTCTTCATTTCTTAATTACAGAAAGAACTGTGTCATACTGCAGATCTGTTTCTCTAACCTGAATAGTCAGGTGACAGGAGATAGGAGTCATGTTCACTAGTTCACTCTAATAATGCTTGAAGTTGTGGGGCCTCATCAATTTTATTTACATTTTATATTGTTTTTAAACTCAACATTCTCCTTTTTTTTTACAATGATTCTGTTTTCTTTTTTTTATTATTTTTCAATTACAGTTGACATTCGATATTATTTTGTATTGGTTTCAGATGTACAACAACGTGGTTAGAAAATCAAGTACTTTACAGAGTGGTCCCCTCTCTCTTTAAGTACCCACTAGACAGTTATCTTAATATTGTTGACTGTATCCCATATGTTGTAATCTACATGCCTGTGGCTATTTTGCAACTACTAATTTATGTTACTTAATCTTTTCGCCTTAAGAGAAAAAATGCTCAGAATGATCCATTGGCAGTTTAAGGCAATAGAAATCTAAAACTTAATTTTAATTTCTTGATCATTTTGTGAGCAGAAAGCTCAACAGAAGAGACTATAAATATTTTCCATATTGAATTAGCAATTGCAAACAACAAATGCACAAGAACAAGTAGTTGCAGTTTTTAAATGAGATGGAATGAAACTGGCATTTTTCTGCATAACAAATGTTTTTCAGCCCCTCTCCAGGAATAGCTATATCTGAAAGGGAAAGTATTGCCAAGCCCTGAGACACAAAGATACATGTCATAACTACCTTATAGCCAAGAGAATGCTATCATGCAGATATTATTGGTGCAAAAGAATAGTGCAGAAAATTTTTTAACTTTGTGAGGGAATGTGAAAGATAGAGAGTTCATAGATAACTATGGTAGTTACTAATGAAGATGACTGTAGTTCACCAATATGTTCACCATCAGGGACATGAGATTAAGCAATACTCAACTCTGACATTACATTCACCAATCTCCTCAAAATTTGAACATGAATGATATATCATCCTTGACTCTACCAAAGAGACAGGATCCCAAACCCAGGAGTCAGTGAGTTCTGGTGAAAAGAGAATACTTCCTTCTGTTTGGGAGTCAGATAGAGACGTTGGCTTTGATTTTGTCTTTCCCTCTTCCCATCTTTGTGACCTTGCACATGAGAAGAAATGCCCATTTCATCACTCCTTTGCCAACTCATCATTGTATCATTTCATTGTTTCTTGGTAAATCAAATTAGATAGAAAAATAAAACCTTGTGTATATTTTTATATCTTTGATTATTGGGGAAGGTCATTACTTTTTATGTACTGTTCGGTTTTAATCTTTATTTGAATGTTTGGGTTTTGAGGAGCCCCTATGAGTGACAACGCCTTTTCTCCACTGAGCAAATTCATATGAAACAAATAAGTGACAGATAGAAGCCAAGATCTTAGTTTTTGCACAAGGGAATGCTCAGTTGAAGGACAATGACTATCAAGTGGCGCAAAAGATTCAAGTCGGTCTTATAACATCAAATTTAAACAAATCTACCAAATAGCCTAGGGACTTGTAAATGTACAAAAAGAACAGAGTTACCTGTAATTGTACTACATGAGTTTGCTCACAGAGAATTAAATATCCATAGCAGGGAAGAATTATGCCTTCAGAACATTGTGAATTGACTATGGATGTCCTTTACTCATTTTTAACTTTGCTATTTATTTCTTAATAAATTGTTAAGAACTACTTTAGAGATTTTTTTTAATTAAAAGGGTTTGTCAAGTTCTTCTGTTTTTAACTTTAGTTAACTATTTTACCACAGTTTTTTTTCAATTTCAGTATATTTAGATATCCATTTTCTATAAGAATTTTGAGTGATGTTTTTTTGTTTAGAAATTACTTTGCTTGAAAAAAAACTATGAAAACTATAAAATATTATGAAGGACGAGAGACAAACTGAGTAAAAAGAGAGGATTATTATGTCCTAGGGCCAGAAGAATTAAAATTTTAGCTACCTAATTCTTCACAAAATAATGCATCAATTTACTGCAATCACAAACAAGAATCTATTGAATCTTTTTTACATTTTTTATTTCATTTTTTAATTTAATATTATTTTGTATTATTTTCAGGTGTACAGCATAATGTTTACACAATAATATATTTTACAAAGTGTTCCCCCTGATACTTGAGCAGCTGTGTCTTAACATCTTTTGCAAAATAGTGTCCAAAGAGCAAGAAAAATATGTAAGAGATATTTTTAACTAGGTCTTTATTGTATGATAAAGGGTTTTGCTACTTCTTTTCAGGAAATCACCTACCCCTGTGTTTTGAATGGAAATTAAAGAGATACATGTTGCGATTTCGCTTTAAAGTTCTTTAAAAATGACCGTTTTTCCCCTTTAAGTGAATTTCAGTTGACTTGGCGATTCTCCTCCCTCTAATTTAGGGAAAGGCCCCCTGCTTTCCCCATCACGGGGAGGGGGCGGAGCATTCTCTCAGAAGCTTGGAAGTGAGCTGTTCCTGGCTTGTCTTGGGGGAGGGGCTGCATTTCATGAGCCTGCAGCTGACAAGAAGCTTCAAGGTAATGGCTGTCTTAAAGCGAGTTATTTTCTGGGAATTTCTTCGGGCTTTGGTATTACGATGGGGAAAAATAGACTGTTGTCTGCAAAGATGGAAATGAAATAGAGTTTGGGGGGAATTGCTGTTATTATGACAGACTTAACCCCCTGAAAAATTAGTTTCTCCCGATATTTTTTGAAGTCCACAGTGTGGGAATGGGCGATCAGATTACAGCTTCTAAATTAAGATTTTAGTGAGGCATGCTGTTCATGTTAATTTTTACACGACATCCCATGTTTCTATCTTCATTAGAGAGTTTATTATATTTTGTTTAAACATTTATTATTCTACACAAAGATAACTGATAGAAAAATGTAAACAAAAAGTGATTAGCACATACAAACAGAAATATAAATGTACATGAACATGAAAGGGATCCAGATATGCTGTTGAGTGATAGCATTTGTAAAAAATATATACATTTTCCTTAATCAGGAAACTAGAATCTCTCTTAACAGTCAGCATCTCTAAAGAATTCAGATTACTGGAGGTTTCAAAATATATTTTAACCAGTTCTAGCATTTTCCGAAATTTATTTTGTGATCAATCACTAGAAGTGCAAAATGAAGCTGAAACAGTGCACCCATTTGGTTTTAGACACACTCATAGACACACATACTCACAGACCTGAAAACATGCCCCCTTGTCTTTTGCCAATAGTGGAAATTTTCCTGGACATGATCAAGCGCATAGCCTGGTTGCTGTGTTGGCTATAGCCCTGCGTGTGTCCTCCTTGCAACTCATTCTTTCAGACTTACAGGTATGGTATAGTCATTGTGAGCAAGAAAACATCTTTCTACATCTTTTAAGTTTAAGAGTGAGACAGAGAAAGGATCTGGTTCATTTTGATTAGCAGTTTTAAAAATGTTATGTGGCATGGTGCAATGCATACAATTGAATGTTATATAGCTGACAAATGGAAGTATGAACATGTGGTAATTTGCAAAGATGTTTGAGAAATTGTATTAGGTGAAAAATGAAAATTGCAGAATGGCAAGTACCACATATGTCATTTAAAGATAAAGTACTGTGTTAATGAAATTTGTGTAACAAAATAAGAAAAAAAAATAAGGCTACCTATTAATGGGATTGTTTGTGTGGTTGGACAGACACTTTACTATTTATTTAAAAATAATTCTTACTATAAGTCATTTCTAAAAGTCTATCAGAAAAATGGCATAAAATGTTTCAAATTAAGGGGAGTTATATTTGAACTGATTTGTTTAAAATGACATTGAAAATACATATTAATATGGAAAATACTTTCAAACCATGGGCTTGAGTACAGTAAAATGGTCGTCTGAAATTATATGCATTCATGTATATATGTAAAGAAAAAAATATGGAAAGGTACTCAGAAGACAATAATATTGATTATTTTTTCCAGAATTATACTTTTTAAAAATAAATCTTTATCTTTTCAATTTTCACAAGCATGCCATTTTCTTTTCATCAGACAATTGGAAGTATAGACATTAGCATTCCATTTTTTGTGCAATGCATAACAAAACTATGAATTTGAGCATGGTATATTCTAGAAGCCTGAGAAAATTCCTGTCTTGGCAGGATGTGGTTCCCAACCTTCTCACAAAAGGAACTGGTAGTAACAGGGTGTAGTTCTGGTATTGGTCACAAGATGGCACCTGCCAGATTTTCCAAGTTTTCTCTAGGCAACTATTTTATGAATTGAGCAAACAAATTGGGGGGAGGGGGATTATATTTGAAGTGATTCATGAAACATATTTTTTTGCTTTATACAACTTTATTTTTTAAAATCTTGTTAATGTACAGGCATTGGCACATTTTAAAAACCAACTACATAAACAGCTCTCTCCTATAATCCAGGAAAGTGGAATGTCAGGCGTCAGCAAACGTGGTGAACTTAAAGTGCTAGAACGAAGGCACTTCACAAACTCTTCACGGGAAGTGACCGTAGCCTCTCGGACAACTTCACTTCATATGTGACAGTGACTGTCTGTCAGGATTGGAGCACAGAAATGCAGACAGTTTTGTGGCAGTAAAAGCGGAACACAAATAAGTGATGAGCCCTTGGCCATTTTGGTTTTTTGATGTCCTTTAACCTACTTTTAACTTTCTTCTTATAAGAGTCAAAACAGGAGTTGGAATTGGAAGGCAAGTTGAAGTCCCAGAATGTAGTCACGCTAGGGGCTTCGGAGCCCTTTGTTTTCACAGCTGACGTTTTGTGAAGTCAGAGAGCAAGAATCAGAATCAGTGACCTAAACAGGTGTTACATTCCTCATAAATACGCAGGGTATTAGCAAGTCTACAAGGTGTTTCAGTTAGAGGTAGGTAACTGTCCCAGGTATCTAAGAAGTCTAATAATTTAGTATCTGGACATCAGACAGGTCACACACTCCTTCACTGTCCTCTAAGTTAAAGTTGTAGTCGTCCGCGGGGGTGAGGGAGAGCCGCAGGAGAGGAAACACCTCAGAAGACATCAGCTCATCAATGAGATCTCCAGTAACAGATCCTGAAGCCAAGTCTGTGGCTGGGACGTGCTGGTGGCTGGGGCTCCTCTCAGAGGCAGGCGGTCCCAGCGGAGGAGGGGGTGGGGGGAGCTCGGCAGGGTGGGTCTTGGCTTGTGCGGAGTTCGGGGAGTCGAAGGCTGAGAAAGGGGCTGCATGAGGTCGTCCGGTGGGGGAACTGGGAAAACCACAGGCTGAGGCGAACTGGACTCCTTATTTATCGGCAGCACGTGGATGGGGCCCAAGTGACTCTTTAGGTTGATCTGGTAATTCTTCTGTCTGTTCTGACCCCTGCTGTTGATGGCATCATCCATAACATTTCTGATGCTCTACTGCAGCCATGACTTCTGCTGATCCAGTTCCCTTTCCTTTAGGTACAGGTCCTCGACCTCATCTCTGAGGTCTCAAAGTCCCTCCAGGACTTCCTTAGTGTTGCGGCCAGCGCCCACACCTTTCCACTGGATGCTGTTTTTGGACTTTTTCTCAGTCAGGTCAATCCCTTCTAAGACGTTGGTGATATCATAAATTCTTCTTTTCTGCCTCACAGCCAAAGTATCTGCAGCCACCTTGGGGTCCAGCACGCCATCCTGCGCCTCCTGAAGCAGCGACACGAACTTGGCAGTAAGCATCCCCAGGCTCTTCTTGTGCTGGCTGCTCCCACCCTCTGGGCCCCTGAGCTGTGAGGCGGGGGGGGGGGGGGGGGGGGGGGGGGGGGGGGGGGGGGGGGGGGGGGGCAGAGGGCCAGGGGGCCTGACCCTGGGCCTGGCCCTGTGATGCTGACTGCCCCGAGCTCACGGGCTCTGCCGCCGCCATCCCATGAAACTTATTTTATATGAGCAGACTATGAAATGACATGTAGAGTGTGACTACAGTTCTTACAAATTTGTACATATCTAGAATAAAAATCCCCCCACTACGACTGATGGGAGAACTAAAAGAAAAAAAAAGCCTTAAAAATATATCTACATCAAATTGGGCCTACAGAATATGCAAGGCAGTTATTTCCCTGATTCCTATCCCCACCTCACACTTTTCCTGAGAGAAATTATTTCAGCATGAACCAAATAGCAAAACATGTGACCAAACTGTGTCACAGAGAGCATTTCAAATAATAAAAACAAAAAGGAAAATAAACATGGCGTCTACATCACAGATGAGATTTTATTTCCTTCCTGTGTTTCAGAATAATATGCCTGCTGAAGTTTTCTTTCTTTTTTTTGGGGGGGGGAGGTTGGAGGTGGTAAGGAATTTTCTCCACACTATTTCCATTGAATTGTTTTGATTCCCTGCCTCTTTTTGGACAGCCTAGGTTAATATCAGAGATGCACATTACCTGGTGAATCTGTATGTGAAGCTAGTTGAGCCCCAGAAAGGTAGTGCGACAACAGAAGCCTTGAGCAGGAAGAAGGGCCTGCTGGACAAACAGCTGGAGTGAGAATCAAAATAACAGGATCACAGGAACAGACTCTCCACAATCCATGTGACATTGGTAAGGCTTTTTCCATTCCATGTTAAAACATGGTTAAGTTGAGAATATAGAGTACAATTTATTTTAATTCTGGCTTAGTAGCCTTACATTTTAAATTAAAAAAACTTGGATTCTAGAGTTAGGAAAGAATTAAATATGTCAAACTCCTATAAAGAAACTAGAGGCCCAGTGCACAAAATTCATGCATGGGGGGCAGGTGAGGGTCCCTCAGCCCAGCCTGCCCCCTCTCACAGTCTGGGACCCCTCAGTGGATGTCCTACTGAGGGCCCCAGTCTGGCAGGTGCCGTGTGTGTGTGCGTCTGTGTGTGTCCTCTGGGGGCCTGCTCCCAGCTGCACTATGGAGGCTCACAGCAGGCGCCCTGTGTGTGTGTGTCCCCACTGGGGGCCTGCCCGCAGCTGCATCAGAGGCTGGGATCAGGCACCCCGTGTGTGTGTGTTAAGTGTGTGTGTCCCTGCTGGGGGCCTGCCCCCAGCCACATCTGAGGCTCAGAGCAGTCTCCCTGTATGTGTGTCTGTCTGCTGGGGGCCTGCCCCCAGGCACACCATGGAGGCTTGGAGCAGGCACCCCTCTGTGTTGATCTCTCAGGCTTCTGGGCTTGCCTGCATGTTGTTCTCTCCTTTGAGCTGTGGCCAGGGCTGGATGCTGCCTGCCGCCACACTTGCCTGCTCCCCAATCTCGGCCTTGCCTGCATCCCTGATCTCGGCCTTGCCTACTTCCTGGATCTCACCCAGGCGACACGGCAGGGCCTGCCTGCTTCCCCAATCTCGCCCCCTCACTCATTGCCACAGTGACCCACGAGCAGACCCTTCTGGGGGCTGCCTGCTGGTGGTGCTTGCCTGCTCCAGGGCAACGAGACCTGCTCAAGGGTTGCTGAGGCAATGCCTGCTGGGCTCGTTGCTAGAGTGACACTGCCAGCATCCTGCCCCACCGCTATGGGCACCGCCATCTTTGTCTCAGAGTGACGGTTAATTTGCATATTATTCTTTTACTAGATAGAACTAGAGAACTAGTGTACAAAAATTGGTGCACTCTGGGTGAGGGGAAAGGGGTACCTCAGCCTGACCTGTGCCCTCTCACAGTCTGGAACCCCCTTGGGGAATGTCCAACTGCTGGCATGCCTGGCCAGCCTGGGTGAGGGGCTGAGGGCTGTTTGCAGGCTGACCACAGCTCCCATTGACCCAACATCCCAGCGAGGCTGGCTGGAATCAGGTTTCTGGGGTTTATCTTCTATAATTGAAACTTTGTTGCTTTGAGTGGAGGCCAAAACTGGCCTAGGCAGGCAGTTTCCTCTATCGCTAGTGCAATGGAAGCCTCCTGCTTGCTCTAGCTCCATGGCTACTGGCTGCCATCTTGGCTGGGTTAATTTGCATACAACCGCTCTGATTGGCTGGTGGGCATGGCTTGGCTGGTGGGCATGGCTTAGGTGTAATGGAGTGAGAGTCAATTTGCATATTTCTCTTTTATTAGATTAGATTATGCGAATGGGTATAATGTCTACTTGAGGTAACGGCCAACTGCTTAACTTAAGAAATCATTGAAAAGGACCCTATTCAGTAGGTAGCCATTGTGTCCAAATATCTGGCCACTAAGTTCATCCTCTTAATGAGGTCATTGTAGTGTTGTCTGAGTGGAGACACTAAACCCAGTATCTGTGGTTGCCTTGCATAGATAGGACAGTTTTAAGAAGTTAAAAGATTACTTGAGAATAAATCTTCAGAGGCCTCAATGTATTAAAGTATCCAATAACATAAATGATGTCCTCCTGATGTCCTCACCAACATCTGCGCTCTTCCAATCTCCTACACACTCATTTCTTATATTTAATAGCTATAATAAGCTCTGCATACTGGGGCAGTACATAACTACTTCTCATTCCTTTAATTTTTAAATAATTTTCCCCAACTATAATGTTTCTTTGGTGCCCAGTATTTATTAACCTTATTGTATACAGTCTCCATTTTCATTGGTCATGTTTAATAGATGGAATTGCTTTACTAATTCTCTTTTCTCTTTACCTTTTCTTTAAGTGAGTATCCTCTAGTATCACCAATTCAAAATTATTTTAAAGCTTCCTTGCAAGTTTTTAGGAGAATATATATAAGCACAAAAGGAGAAACTATTAGTAACCCTAAGACCTCTAACATCACTGTTGGGCTTTTTTTGTGGTTAACAATGCAGTTAAACACAGATTAATGACCTAAAGATTTTTCTAGATGATTCAGATTTTACTGATTGATTTCTAGTCTGTATCCAGATGTACCAATCAATGATATATATTTTCAGATCTTCAGTGGTTCATTTTTAGTTCCTTTTCTTCTTCCCCCTTCCCTTTTACATTCATATATATTTCTACTACACATTTAGACTATTGCTGACCTTTTAAAATGTATTTTAATCTTGTAATATATTTTGATGTCAGTATACCAGTTGTTCCTCCAGTCAGCTAGTAAAGTTAGAACTTTGTGCCAAACCCATGTTTGTATATCTATCTATTTGAGAAATTCTAACATATGACCTTATCATAATGCTGTCTGAGTAACTCTGAAATTTAAACACTGTGTCTTTAAGAGTTTAAGAATCCTGAAATACAAATTCAAAAGAGTATATGCACACCTACTTTCATTACAGCATTGTTTATAATAGCTAAAATTTGGAAGCAGCCCAAGTGTCCATCAGTAGATGAGTGGATAACAAAAACGCTGTGGTACATTTACACCATGGAATACTACTCAGCTGTAAAAAGAAGAAAATCTTACCCTTTGCGACAGCATGGATGGACCTAGAGAGCATTATGCTATACAATAAACCATTCATAAATTCATAGAAAGACAAGTATCATATGATTTCACTCATATGTCGAATCTAATGAACTAACAAGCAAAGTAGAGACAGACTCATAAATAGAGAGAACAGGTTGATAGCTGTTGGTGGTGGGGTTTAGGGAGCTGGGTGGCAGGGTGGAGGGACTGAGCAAAAAAGAAAAAAGAAAGAAAAGTACATGGAGGGAGTGGGCAGACTAGAAGGAGTCAGTGGGGAAAGGAGTACCTCTGTGTAACTTTCAATAATAAAGATACATTTTTTAAAAACTCATGGACATGGACAACAGTATGGTAATTACCAGGGGTTGGAGTGGAAGAGGATATAGGGGGATAAATGTTAATGGATGGAGATTTGACTTGGGTGGTGAATACACACATAGTGTACAGATGATGTGCTGCAGAATTGTGCACCTGAGTTCTTCATAATTTTGTTAACCAGTGTTGCCCCAGGGAAATTCAAGAAAAAGAAAAAGAGTAAAATAACTATAATCTCACATCTTATCCTGGTATGTGGGCAATGTGGTAATGAAGTAAGTAATGGGGAAATTTCAATTAAAAGAAAAACAGTTTCTTATATCTCCTCACTAAAGAACTGATAAGTACCTTTATTCAGAGTGATGAGGGGAAGAATTTTGGTCCAGCCTGGATCTTTTCTATGGGTACCTCAGAGAATGGCTTTGGGCATGAGGGGAAGGAAGACAAGAAGGAAGTCCCTTTGTCTTTAAATTCCCCAAGAAAGTTCCCATAGAGGTCAATCTCTTGTTAATCCAGGGAAGAACACTACAGTTTAGTCTCTCTAATTTAATATTCATAGTGCAATACAACTTTGTTTGCTATGTGCTGTGATGATGAAGTTGTAAGGTCTTCATCAGCCTTTCTTTTCTTTTATTTATTTTAATGTTTCCCATTCCATCATTCTGAATCTTAATTTTTAGCAGCTTCATCCATTGGCACTGTGTAGGTTTTAGAATTATTAGAACACGAAACCTCCAAATGTGGCAGGTTTATCTTCTCATGGTGTCTAGGTCACTGGTAGGTATTATTTTTCTTTTTCCCCTCTCTTTCATGTCCATATACATTTGAACAGAGATTATGTCTCCTGCCCTGGCAGTGATTCACTGTCTGACCTGCCTTTTTCCTATGGTAGATGCTTATCCTTAGTAAGTTTTATTCTGAGGTTCTTCCTCTTCAGGTAGGCTGATTTTCAGCGAGCGAACATTAATAAGGTTTCAATTTTATAGCCAGTTTTATTACCTGTACCTATGCCTTAGGGATCATGGACTATTATTTAATAACCTTAAGATCTAAGATTCCTTGCTTTATGATTATCATGGCTCCCTCATGATAAAAGTATTCTAACTGGACCATTTCTATTTTTTCATATGGATGTTATACACTAAAAAGTATACCATTAAAATAAGTGGTTTCTTCTATAACATTCTATCCTTCATATAATATTTGGCTTCTGCTTTCTCACTAGGAACATATTCTTAACCTGAACTCTATCTCCAGATTACAGCACTTTGGCTTCAACTCCTTCCTGTTCTTTTGCTCACATGGTTGAGTGGCATGTGAGAACTTCACTGTAGTTAAAGGTTCTGCGAATGAGGATAATTTTCACAAACTATAAGGTGCTGATGTAATTTAGATTTTTGACATTTCTCTTGTGTTAATAAACTTTCAATGAAAGAGATATTTACTGAGGACAATTTATAGAAAGAATTATATAACTGCATCAAAAGTCAGGTGTCTTAAGTATCACCCTAACATTTTAAAGCAAATTCAGAAATAGATGTTAATAAAAATTAATTAAAGAGATTAAAATGAATTTATAATATATTCTTTGTACACTCCAAAGAATATTTTTCACACACTCCTTATGGTACCCCTGACCTTCCTTGGCAATCATTGATCCAAACCACAAATCAACATTTCTATATGTAACCCTATTACTCTCACAGTAAAATACAAATTTCTTATATAGGTAATATTCTGATTCTGGGTGCTTTTTAAAGACAGGATAATTGAGGTAAAATTGACAGAGTTAAATTCACCCTTTTAGGTGTACAGTTTGATGAGTTTTGAAAAATGTATATAGTCATGTAACAACAATACAGGCATACCTCAGATATAATGCAGGTTCATTTCCAGACTACCACAATAAAGCAAATATAAAGAATCACACAATTTTTTGTTTTCCTACTGCATATTAAGTTATATTATGCTATATTGTAGTCTACTAGGTATGCAATAGCATTATTTATTTAAAAGACTATGTACATACCTTAATCTAAAAATATTTATTAGCCCCAACCGGTTTGGCTTTGGCCTGCAGACTAAAAGGTACTAGATTCGATTCTAGTCAAGGGCATGTACCTTGGCTGCAGGTACATCCCCAGTAGGAAGTATGCAGGAGGCAGCTGATTGATGTTTCTCTTTCATCAATGCTTCTAACTCTCTATCCCTCTCCCTTCCTCTCTGTAAAATATCAATAAAATATATTTTTAAAATAATAAATAAAAATCTTTATTATAAAAATTGCTGACCATTATCTGAGCCTTCAACTAGTCATAATCTTTTTGCTGGTGGAAGGTCTTGCCTCCATGTTGACAGCTGCTGACTGATTAGGGTGGTGATTATTGCAGATTGGAGTGGCTGTGGCAATTTCCTAAAATAAGACATACCTTCCTCACTAAGGTTAATCATTTCTAACTTTTGATTGAAGGTGAGAGATGTATAGCTCTTACTTTTGAAAAGTTAGAGATCATTGTAGGAATATTAATTGTCCAAATTTCATTATTGTTGTGTCTCAAGAAATAGGGAATCCTGAAGTGATGGGGAGAGACAGGAGGATGGCAGGCTGGTGGAGCAGTCAGAATACATACGTTTATCAACTAAGTTCCCTATCTTAGATGTACATGGTTTGTGGTGCCCCAAATCAAACACAATAATAAAATCAAAGATCACTGATCATAAATCAACATCTAATCTAATAAAAGAGTAATATGCAAATTAACCCTCACTCTGATACACCCAAGCCACGCCCACCATCCAAGCCACACCCACCAGCCAATCAGAGCGATTATATGCAAATTAACCCAGCCAAGATGGTGGCCGGCAGCCATAGAGCTAGAACAAACAGGAGGCTTCATTGCACCAGCGATGGAGGAAACTGCCTGCCTAGGCAAGCTGTGGTCTTCGCTGAAGGCAACAAAGTTTTAATTACAGAAGATAAATAAACCCCATAAACCTGCTTCGAGCCAGCCTTCTTGCTGGGACAATTGGTCAATGGGAGCTGTGACCAGCCTGCAAACAGCCCTCAGCCCCTCACCCAGGCTGGCCAGGCACCCCAGCAGGAACCCCACCCTGATCAGGGATACCCTTCAGGGCAAACCAGCCAGCTCCCACCCATGCACCAGGCCTCTATCCCATATAATCCTATACAATAAAACAGTAATATGCAAATTTACCCTAACAGCAGCCACTGGGAATGACTGGTTACTATGACACACACTGACCACCAAGGGGCAGACACTCAATGCAGGAGCTGCCCCTGGTGGTCAGTGCACTCCCACAGGGGGAGCTCTGCTCAGCCACAAGCCAGGCTGATGGCTGCTAGTACAGCGGTGGTTGTGGGAGCCTCTCCTGCCTCCTCGGCAGCACTAAGGATGTCTGACTGTAGCTTAGGCTTGCTCCCCACTGGCAAGTAGACATGCCCTGAGGGTTCCTGGGCTGCCAGACAGATGTCTGACTGCCATCTTAAGCCCGATCGCCCGGGGAGCAGGCCTAAGCCAGCAGGTGGACATTCCCTGTGGGGTTCTAGACTGGGAAAGGGTACAGTTCGGGCTGAGGGACCCCCATGAATGCACAAATTTTTGTGCACTGGGCCTCTAGTAAAAATATAATAAAAATGAAAAAGTTTGAAATATTAGAAGAATTACCAAAATATAAAACAGACACAAAGTGAGCAAATGCTATAAGAGAAATGGTGCTAATTGACTTTCTAGACACAGCATTGCCACAATCCTTCAATGTTTAAAAAACACGATAAAAGGAAGAATGCTGTACAGTCAAATTATAGAATATTTCCTTAACTCCAGAATGTTCCCTCTGCTCCATTGGAATGAATACTCTCTATACCCAGATTCTTGGCCACCATTAATTGAAATTCTGTCCCTTTAGTTTTTCATTTTCCAGAATGTCATAAATGAAACCATACAATATATAAACAGTCTTCGTGTTACCTCAGACTCGACATATGTTGTTTCGTGGTTATGTTGCCACCTTCCATTTATTTATTTTTGAAAAATTTCCACCATTTTGACATATCTACATATGTACTTTATTTTTTTATTATTTATTTACCACAAGTAAAGGTCAGGAATTGTTATCTTTCTTTTATTTATTTACTAGGGGCCCGGTGCACAAAAATTTGTGCACTCGGGGTGCAGGGAGTCCCTCAGCCCGGCCTGTGCCCTCTCACAGTCTGGGACCCCTCAGTGGATGTCCTATGATGGCTCCAGTCTGCCAGGTGCCTTTTGTGTGTGTGTGTGTGTGTGTGTGTGTGTGACCACTGGGGACCTGCCCCCAGCCGCA
>PVJC01012267.1:0-39953 GCA_004026665.1 Murina feae | reverse complement strand
TGCTCCGAGCCTCAGATGCGGCTGGGGGCAGGTCTCCAGTGGTGACACACACACACTCATACACACAGAAGGCGCCTGGCAGACTGGGGCCATCATAGGACATCCACTGAGGGGTCCCAGACTGTGAGAGGGCACAGGCCGGGCTGAGGGACTCCCTCCACCCCGAGTGCACAAATTTTTGTGCACCGGGCCCCTAGTGAGTAAATAAGTGTGTCCGTTAAAAATGTAGTGTCCCATAAAAATGTATACAGACTTTAACAGTTGACAGCTCAATTGATATTTCTTTCTTTTCAGATGTAACCCATTGGAATTATTATAATTATTCAAAGTGTGTATACATTTTTTGGGACACCCTATATTTAAACAACTAATTAAAACACACAGGAAAAGTCTTCATTAAAAGAGGGTGATATTTTAAATATAGCCTTAAAATATGAAAACTGTAAAGTTTACCTGCTATGTAGTTTATTTTTATAAGCATATTCACATTTAAAAAAGAAATTATTATTCTTAGGTGTGTATATAGTTTTGCCATTATAATAAATTATTCATGAGCTTTAATAAACAAGTGAAATATTACTGACAGGATGATATATATATATATATATATATATATATATATATATAATTTAGTACATATATTTAATAAATAAATGACTACTGATTATGTTTTTGACATTGTAGTCAGGCCTGAGAAGCAGTGACATAGTTCCTGATTTCCAGGGATTTACCCGCTAAGAAGGGATATGTCTATATGGTATATACAAGTGAAAATGTATTGAGGTTGTGGATATGTAAATTTTTCATGCTTTGAACTCTGATGGCACTTGACATTTTACTTCACATTTGCAGAAAGGTTAAGTGATAGCAATGCCACATTCCCTTAAGTGAACGCCAATGCCTTTCCACAACGTCCTGCTTTCCACCTATTTATGTATCACTTTTTATGATTTCTGAATAACATGGTCTTTTACACATGTCTTTCCACTTGCTTATTCCTGTTAATGTATGCTAAATAATAGCATAGTAGTGCTAGCCTGATAGCATAGCTGGTTGGGAGACTCACTTGTTGCTCTCCATGGTGCTGAAATATCATTGTGTGCTGAACATTTATTTTTCTCTAATTATTTCACACTAATGATTATTGCCTGACCAAGAATTCAAAACAAGGATAGGAAAAGTACAGTTTTAAAAGGAATTATAAAAAAATATAAAAAATAGAATGCTTTACAGCAGAGCCTTAGCCATTGTTTAATGGATAGTTGAACTGATTTATTCATTCAACAAAAGTTTACTGTACAACAGGCACTGTGCTTGGAGTGCACCTACAACTCCCTCCACTCCCATAGCCTCCATGTGAAAGTACACTTTACTCTAGTGTATCCTACTGTATATTGGAGAAAACAGACATCAATCACACAAATGTGGAAAATGTAAATTTGCAACTGTGTTAGGCGCTAAGAAGGCTACAGGGCTTTATGGGTCACGAGATAAAGTAAAGCAAAAATGAGTGTATGAATATGGATCTTGGCTAAAGATTAATTATATTTTATTTAAGTTATTAAATTATTATAAAAACTATATATTAAAAAATATAAAACCTACTAGATTGTATAAGACCTCCAAATAAAATTTTTTAAAAAAATTCAGTGATATCTTATTGCTATGATCTCAATACCTGATAACAGATTTTATACTTGAAATAGCTATAATATTTGCTGATCATGACATTTTAAATGATGATGTAATAGTCTATTATCATCAAGGCTGAGAAAATCTGTTTGCACAAGTAGGGAAAAAATTCAAACCTTTATTTTTAGGGTCAAATATTTATATCAGGTGAAATGGTATTTAAAATTATCAGCCCCACTATCTATAACAATAAAAGTATAATATGCTAATTAGACCAGACATCCTTCCAGACAACCTTTCTGACCAAGCTGGGGCTGTGAGTGAAGCCTTGGGTCCCGGGTGCCAGAGAAAAGCCGGTGCTGGCAGCTGGGGGAAGGAAGGCCTACTCTTGCACGAATTTTGTGCATCGGGCCTCTAGTTTTTTTAATAATAGTTATAATTTTGAATTTTTGTGGATATAAATGAATTTGAAATCTGTTCAAAATTTTTACCAAAAAAATTGAAATAATTATAAACCTTGCACCTGAAGAATGCCCAAGTTGTTAGAACAGCCAATCTGCAGCTAATATGGCTAACACAGAAACAGAAAATAGGCAGCATATAGAACAGAATTGCCTTATATTTATGTTGCTAGTGCTTTGAGTCATCTATGAGGGCTATGATCACTAGAATATCATGCTCAAAATCTTTGCTCCCCCATCTATAATGGACTATACTTTGAACTATATGCATTGTTTCTTGTACCCTAAAAAAAAAAAATCCTCAAACCATTTCATGAGCCCTTGTCAGAGGCCTATAGTTGAATGCTGAAGTAGATGTCCAGAAGTAGACACCTCCTTATTTTATGCCACCTTCAGGAAGAATGGGACATATTTTTAGACCTTACTTGCTCAGGTCATTCTCCGAAGAGCCCTGAACAAGCTTTTTATGACTACAGACTATCTGACTTTGGATTCTGACAATGTGAGGTTTCTCTACTTGGTCAATCCTGATGAGTGAGGTGATGAGAATATCAAGGGATATCTGTAAACATTTTATAGCACACTAATTGGAAAGCTCAGCTCTTAGCTGGTTTCAGTTTTCTTCTGAGAATTTATTACCACCTGATATAAGTGCTTATTTGTTTAGTACTCACCAAACTGAAATGCAGCATTCAGGAAAGCAGAGTCTGTCTTTTTGTTCACATTCTCAGTGAATGTTGTAAGCACTCAATACATATTCTCTGGATGAAGAACTAAGTTCCACGAGGGCTGTCTTTATTTTTATTTGTGTTCAGTTCCATGCTTAGATCATTGTAGGTATTAAGGAGGAAAGTAGGGTTCAGATTATAAAGACACTCATAAGATTTATTTGGGATTTTAGGCTATTTTCTAAAAGCAATGAGAATCCACTGAGCTATTATAATTAGAAAGAAATATTGTTAGATTTTTATTTTAGAAAATAAAGTTATTGCTTTCTGTTTCTCTTAATAACAGTATCTTCATTTTAATATTCATCTAATATTAAACCTCTCAAAATTATATAACACCTTTTCCTTCTCCTTTATTGCTAATAATTTGCCACAACTAGATATTCTAATTTCAGCAATATTTACCTATCTGGATATATTATCCATTTTTCTCCATTTTAATTGAAGCCTTCATTAACCAAGTCAATTGTAACTGCTAAACTTATATTTTTGTCTTTAGTATATTCTCCATCTAAGTTTCTGTATGCCTTATAGCTGATTAATCTTGCAATGTTGGTCATCCCATTTATCTAAACAAATATTTTAATAACTTCTCACTAATTAAAGTTAAAATCTAGCTTTCTATTTGAAAAAAGTACAGTATAAATCTTGATTAATTTCAACACTCATACACATAAATTATTGCATTTAATCTTCTTATGAGATAAGGAAACAGTGCTTCTCCTCTCACTTAAAAGTATAAATTCAAAGGAAAAAAATGTAGCAAAGTTACTATAATAAATTTCCATATATAGTTCACCAAAATTTATCAACTGTTAAAAAAAATTTTCACATTTCCTTCATCATTCTCTTTGGAGTTATTTCTAAACTATTTTGAGTAAATTGAAGCCACCCCAAATATTTCATTAGAGTAATCAAAAATCATCAAAATTAGGATATTTAATTTTGATATAAAACTAATTGTAATTTAACATAAACAAAAGAGCTATACGTAGATATTATATAGACTTTATCATAATTTATCAGTTATCCTAATAATGCACTTATAGACTAGAGGCCCAATGCACGAAATTCGTTCAAGGCCCACAGCTTCATCTAGAAGGTTGTCTGGTCTTATTAGCATATAATGCTTTTATTATTATAGATACATTTATTTGTCCAGCCCAGCATCCAATTCTTACTATACACTGCATTTAGCAATTATGTCTCTTTACTCTCCTCTAGTCTGGAACAGTTCTTCAGCCTTTCTTTGACTTTCATGAGAGTTATATTTTTGAAAAGTATAGAGAAGATATTTTGTGGCATTTCCTTCAATTTAAATGTCTTTTGCTTCCTCATAATTACAGTCTATTATACATTTTTTTAATGTGAAATACTAAATAAATTTTATTGTGTACTTTTTTAGCCACCTGGTTCCATTATTGGTAACTTTAACCTTGAGCATTTGGTTAAGATATTTATCAGATTTATCCACTGCAAGGAATTTTTAATTTTCTTGTAATTAAGAAAAACCTATGGTAGATTGCCAGGGCTGACCAGCAGACTCTGAGCCATAGATGAATGATTACTCTGACACAGGATTGCTGTGAAAGAGAGGGCTAAGGGACTGCCTGGCTAAAGGAACTGGACAGCCTCGATTGCCTGCCTCATTAGGCTTTTATTGTAATAGCAGTTTGAGATCAAATTTATCTTTTAGATACAATCAATAGGGTAAGTAATCTTGAGTGGACACATACATGTGTTTGCAGTGTCCTTTAAGCAAGGACACCCAAAGATTAAGCATAAGGATTTCAGTAAACACCCAGGGGAAGGGGGTCTGCTAGTGCACAGACTTATTAGGAAAAAGGTCAAGGAATAATTATGGGCGCCGCCTTTGGCACTCCCCTACATCAGAACTCTGATAAATAGGTCAGGCCATCTTCAGTACACTTCCATTTTCTCAGAATGTCCTCCTTACAAACTTTCCAGCCAAGTCTCATTGAAGCATAGTTACCTCCATCTTGGGTAAAAACTGCTATTTAAAACTTTAATGCTGCTATTCTGGCTTCTGTAAACATTTGCTTGCTTATATAATAGGGAAAATAAGACTACTCCCATTCCAGAGAGGCCATAAACTATGCCCCAGACAGAGTTGTCAGTGCCGATGCCAGGCCAGGCCTTGAGATATGGTCTCAAGGCCCTGTCCCAGCACACAGGACTTTTTATCAGAAGGTTCGAAAGTCTCATTACAAATTTGGGAGACAAAGATCTGAAAAAAGTATAAATAAGGGAGGCTTCCACCATACTGGGTCCCAGAATTTGAGAAGCAAGAGTTCCCCTGGGCCCACTAGCGCTAGGGAAAATGAAAAGGACTCCAAATAATTTTGGCTTATTGATTAAGGCGTTTTCTGAGTTACAATATAACATTGTGTGTTCCCAAACAGCAGATTACAAAATTGGTCTCAAGTAGTTCCCATTTGTGTGTGCATTTCTTCTTTGCAATTTGATTTTTCAGTTTTTCCCTTCAAGACATGGAGTATTTCACTCCACCTTTGAATCTGGGCTTAGCCACATAACTTCCTTGGGCTAATGGGACAGGGGTAAATGTGTGTCTACAGAACCTTGAAAAGCACTCTAAATGTAGCTCGCACTCTATTGTTGCTTTTTGGAATCCTGCAAGTACCACTACTCAAGAAAACAAGGTTAGTAGGAAGGATGACAGACCAGGTTGAACAAAGATGACCATCCCAGTTGAGCCTTACCCCCAATTAGCTTGCCACCAGTAGATAAGTGAGGGAGGCCATCCTATATCATCCAGCCCAAACTGAGCCAGCCAGAGCAGAAAATCATCCAGACAATCCATAGAATCCTGAGAAATTATAGATTTATTTTATTGTGTTAAGCCACTGAGTTTTGGAATAGCGTGTTATAAAGTAAAAGCCAATTCCCAGGGAGCTGCTTTGAGATGATGTCAATGTCTTGTTTCACACATAGCTGTTACCGACTAGATTTATGATTCTTGCCTTAAATATTACTACAAAGATTGCAAAATGGTATTGCTTTTTTTTTTTTTTTTGAGATGAAGAACGTAAAGATGGGGTATTATATTCTTCAAAGTATACATGTCTACTAAATGGCTGTGCCAACATTAGAATCCAAACCTTTTACCTGCTGGTCCTTAGCTTTTCTCAATTTGCCAAGCAGAGGTGAGTAGCCTGATGAGAGAATGGAACTGTATAACTCGCAAGAGGGAGCAATAGTGAGAAATCACGCAGTCTGTCCCTGGTGTTCTGGGTGGCACTCCGTGTCCTCACACATTCGGAGAAGCACCTCCGGTAGGTGGGTGCTCCATACTTGACAGTGGGACAGGTAGCAGGATGGACAATGTAGGCTGAAACATTAAATACAGGATCATACCTATTTTAGATGATAATCGATTCATGAAAATATATAGGGATAACACCTCTAGAAACTGTCTTTTATGAGTCACCAATGGATAAATGATGAGGCAGGGACTTGAATTCAGCAATCCCAATTTCCTAGAAGAGTCCCTCCCACGTGCCTGAGGGGAGGGAGACAGGTCTCAAGTCTTCAGATGCGAATACTAAGGGAATCTTGAGTTTGTGCCAGGCCCAGTTCTAAAGCCCTTATTTATATGTTAACTCACCTTACTTAGAAATGACTGCTCATTAACATTCCTTTAGAAATGCAAGCCTACAGGTATCTCAGGGTGCTTTGTAGAGTAAGACCATACCCTCGAGGCAAAAAGAAATTCCAAGATCCACGCTTTGCCTCTTCCTAAAAAAAAAACCACGAAGAGCATAAGGAAGCGCTTTGCTTTCCCAGCTCTCTTACCAACGGGAGCACTAGGACGCGGCAGGGTGGGTGAAGCGGAAGGGATAAGAGGCCAAACTGTTCCCTCCTTTCTGCTTCAGAGCGCCCCAAACTCCGAGCTCCCCGCAGCATCTCTCCACCGCAGAGCCGCCGACTGGCGTGCGGTAGCCGGAGCTTTCCCAGGGGGCGGTCTCGGACGCCTGAACATCTTTGCGGGAGGCTTGGCGGGTGCAAGCCGGCTTTTGCACCGTGGGCTGCCAGGGTCGCGGGGCGCTCGCGGGGGAGAGGAACGGACCCCCGGGCTGCTCGGGGTGGCCGTGCTCGCCAAGTATCGCGGGACTTGTGCGCGGCGCTGAAGCCGCGGCTCCGGAGCAGCTGGAGCGAGCTCAGCGCGCACCGCCCCAGCCCGGGGAGGGGCAGGAGCGGGGAGGGAGGAGGAGGGCTGGGGGTGCTGGTTACGTAAATGATACTAGCCCTGTGAGAGGCCGCCCGGCTGGGTCTACGGGAGGGGGAGGGACCGCGCCAGGAGGAGGGGCTCGGAGCGAGCGGGCTAGGGTGGGAGGGGGGCGGGGGCCGGGGGCGAAGTGACCAGGCGGCGGTCGTGGCGGCTCCGCCGAGGTGACAATGTGCTAGGAGCCCTCGCTCGGTTCCCCGCGCCCCCTCGGCCTCCGCGCCTGCTCTCGCCGCGCTCACGGAGCCCTCCCGCCCGCCGCCGCGCTATGAGGGCGCCTGTCTGGGGCTGGCCGAGACCGGAGCCAGCTCGCTCTGCTCGCGGGGAAGCTTGAGGAGAGGCAGCGGCGGGAACCGGGCTGCGCGCGGCGCTCGGGCACCGGCGTGGGTTGCAGGTGAGCGCAGGCTCAGCGCGCCCGGCACTCGGCGCAGGTGGCCGGCGCCTGCCCGGCTGGGTCGGAGGCTGAATCCCGTGCGTGGACCGCCGTTCCCTCTTCGCGGGATCCTGGGCGACCATCGCAGGTCTCTGACTCTCGTGCTCCCCCTTCTCTTCCTTGTAATTGTCCGCGGCGAGTCCCCTCTGAGCGGCCAGAGTGCCCGGGTGGGCTCCGCAAAGTCCCGCAGCGAGTGGCGGGGAGCGGCGCCCAGCGCTCCGGGCCGGTCCCGGGGCAGGGGCGCGGGCCGACCGGGCGAGGCGGCGTTCCCAGCTCTCCGATCACGGTCTCCTGCCGCTGCAGGTACGCGGGGTGCACGGGGAGGCGCGGGGCGCCGAACTTTGTGCCGCCGTCGCCCTCTCCTCTGCGCTTTCCCAGCTACCGGCGAGCTGGGGCGCCGGCCGCCTCCCGCGACTTGCTGACTCTGCGGAGGGGCGGTCAGACTTCCCACCCGGCAACTTTCTCCCACCGGCTGCGGGCGACGGGGCAGCGGAGCGCGGGTGCGTCTTCACCGCCCGCTGCACGGGACCTTCTGGGTCTTCCTCGACGGTTGCCTTCCTCTTTTCCTGCCTCCCTCTGCCTGTCTCTTTGAGTGCCCCTCTGCCGTCCATTCTCTCTCTGTCTCTAACTCAGTTTCATTCTCTCTCTGGCTCCCGCACCCCTCGGGGTCTCCTTGTTTCTCTCGCATTCACCTCCCTGCCTTTCTTGGGATGTCTCTGTGTGCCTGTTATTCCGTCTTTTCAGCTCGTCTCTCCGTGTCGCCGTACTTTCTGCCTTTCGATGCCTATCTCTGCCTTTCTCACCTGCCCTGCCTCGTCCTCCCGAACACCAGCTCCCAGATCCCAAGGCGCCTTGGCCCGGGGAACACATCCTGATCCACCTGGGCACCTTCAGGTAGAGACCTCCCTGCTGGGAGCTAGAGGGGATGTGGGGATGGAAGCACCGGCCCTTCACTGAGCTATGAAGTCGAGGGGCTGGGCTGAATGTAGGGCGCAAGGAACAGCCTCCTCTCCCAGGGCTCCAGGGGGCTGCGCTGCTGCCCACTGAGCGCACGGAGGTTGCCGGTTTGGAGAGCGAAAGCTGCGGGCGCCCCTCCCGTTACCCGCTTCCTTGGCTAGGATCAGTTGCATTTCTAGGTGGAGAGTCTACATCTCCAGCCTTGACAGGCAGTGGGCAGACAAACCCAGAAGCTTAGAGATCCAGTGGAAACTAGCCTCGAATGGGTGGGAGCTTTCGGGAGGCAAAGCTGTTACTAGAGGAGGAAAGAAGCACTGGGCGGGAGGGGAGGGAAAGGGGGGAGGACGGAGAGATGCCTGCTTTAAACTGCACAGCACTGGGTCCTTGCGCGGTTTTCTTGGGAGAGATCGTGGTCGCTCCTCCCAGAAACACAGCCCAGAGATTTTACTTGCAGGGCTAGTAAAGACACTTGGCTGCTCCTTGAAATTTCGTGTTTCCTTGGACCCTCAAATCTTAGGCTTTATATGAAGGCTGCCTTTGCTCAAGGTTGCGTGTGTGTGTGTGTGTGTGTGTGTGTGTGTGTGTGTGTGTGTGTTTGCTTGCACTCATGCCCTCTAGTGTTAAAGAAACCTGCTGGCTTTAGAATATTGAAAAGTAAGGTCAATGTGCTGGTGACTGACTTTGAACCTCTCTCCTTCCCAGGTCATTCTCCTTGCTTTTTTGCCCACCCTTTCCTTTCCTCATCTTGGACTTTTTGCATTGCATTAGTAATCCTTTTCACTGATCTCTACAAACTACCCCTGCGCGCAGAACTAGAACCTTAACATTGAAAGCTTGTACCACTGACTTCAGAGATGGGTAGATTTGGAGAATTCTCATAGGTGAAGGTTGACTTTACATAAAAAGCGCATTTCTCCACAGCTTGCCACAGACCAGGACTTCACACCCTTTTCCAATGCTCCTGCTCTCCTTCAACTCCATTGAGAATTTCCCTTGCCTGCTCTTGTTTGTTTTTTTTTAAAAAAGCTTATAATTTACCATTTGGGCTTACAAGGACCTGTGTCTCAGATCAGGTTTGGGGAGGAAGAAAAGAAAGCTTTTCCAAAGGAAGTACAGCACTTCATGTGGTAATTCTGGATCTCAGAGTCCAGAATGGGACTGGGTGTGACTCAGATATGCACACCCTCCTTCAATGTGGGAAAACTAGTAAATGCTTAATAAAAACTTGTTGACTGATTAGCATGCAACTAATTATAGGTTTTGAAGTCACCAGCTATGCTTATGAGCCTATGGATAAGAAGTTACATTTTGCGACACCCCCCGCTTTTGTGTTTCCTTTAGTCTTTCATGCCTGGCATAGAGGAGCACTAGAAGTGATGTTGAAACATGAGTCCTCCGTGCCTTTTTAGCTCAGTCACTGCCTGAATTTGCCCTCTCTGCAAGTCTTGTTGGCCGATGTTCTTTAACAATCATTGCAGAGCATAGAGGCTCTGGTGATGGCATTAATCAACCTTCCTAAAGTGAATGAGGACATGGCATCATTTGTGGGTGAATGCTTTTGTGTGTTTTTTCAACAAGTGAAAAGTTTTCTCTTAAAGAATAGATGTGTCAGCATTGAAGTATTTGGGGGCTATAAATTGATCTGCAAACGGAACCACTTAAATAATTTATAGGTTTCCTTACTGCTTTGAATATATATGAGAAGTGTGATACTTACATGTATATAAGAATTTGCCAAAATACTTGGAAATGTAATGCCTCCTGATGCATGACCTAGTAGGAATCCATGGGCTTCAGGATCGCTTTTCTGATGATTGGATAGTCCTCTCTTAAAACAGTTGGGGATTTGCCACGAGTATTGCTCAAAATTATGCTCAAGGCAATGTTGCTTTAAAATATTACTTATACATCACCCGGTGCTCTCCCCCTTTTTTTTGTATTTAAAAATAGCAAATACATAAAGATGAAATTCTGATATTGGTTGAGATATGTTCTGATTTCTTACCACTAAGAATATTGAGGCACATTTAACTTTTTAACTTAATGGGCATTCATTTCAGGTTATACAGTTCTGTCAGAGTGGAATACAATGTTTTCATTTTGCCAAATTGATTTTTAGAAGTGGTAGTTGTAACAGGACCATTAGCGTGTAATAGAGACTGCAGCTTTTTAAAAACTTTGTCATTTTAGGAAGAGGGTGAGAGAACAAGCAAATTAGTATTTTTATTCTTTCTGGTTGGGCAAAAGAGAATATTGCTATTTCTGAATCACAAGAAAAGTAAGGGAAAGGACTTAAAGTATTAATATGTTCCTAACCTGTGAAATAAATAACACTATTACATGTATGTGACAGGTATTCATTTTGCTTTAAGAAAATGAATAGTTTTGTAGTTCTATTCTTTAATCTGACACAGACATATTCTCATGTTGCACCTATTGCAATAAACCAATTTTGACTGAATTTTAATAAAGCACCTGCTTGGATTTGTGTCACTGTCAATAGTAGGAACATGAAGACATCCTAAATTAATAAAATCTAACAGGATCACTACTTTGAAGTCTGATGACCATATTAACTAGTGGCCTAGTTATTAAAAAATTTAACTGGGCTCTTGTTCTAAATCCTTCCTTCTACTCTGTCATCAGAATAAATACATGTGAAATATCAAATCAGTGATTAAGTATATATGCTCAGATTGACTGACAATTTATTAGAAGACATTTCTTAACATTACTGCTTCCCCCCCACACATATATTAAGTATACATTTGAACACGTACATCACATTTACAGCTCTGACACTCTCTGCTTCGATAAACCATTTATCATCTTAACAGATTAGACTTTTGCCATTTAATTATGAGTGTACATGTTATTGAAGAGTCTAGCTTTCCATTAAATTTAATACTTAGAGAATTCAAAGAAATTTATGAAAATGAATACACACATTAATTCAGTTATAGTTGGTCATTCACTTGGAGCATTATAAGCAATTATTTTTGGACCAAAATATAAATCAAACAGACCTTATTCATTTCATACTAATTTCTCCTTGATTCAGGTTTAGTCCCACGGGTATGTTCAAACTGGGAAGACATATTTATGATAAAATATTTAATAGATTTCAGCTTGATTATCAAGACATAATTAAAGGTGGCTAAAGCCACTTGTGTGATTAATGTATGTCCTAATGTCCCTTGTAAAGGCATTAGCTAAAATTCATTTTTAGCTATCAGTTTCCCAATTTTATTTTCTTAGTATATCTTGAAATCTATTTAAGCTGGAATTCTTAATTTTTAAAAGTTACTATTACAGATTATTAAAAGCTGGCTGGGGCCTAACATTTAAAATGTAAGGTAAATTAGGGAGATATGTCTTTTTTCTAAGGGCCCAACTTCACTCAAATGTCCACATAATTAGTATAGTCCTCATGAACTAACAGTTTTTTTCTTAATGTTTACCCTACTCTAATCATCCAATCTGTACAATAGAACTAAAACAAGATGCAAAATATCAGTTTTTAAAAGTTGTTTCATATTATTTGTTAACCCTCCTAACATAACTTGGAAGAGAATGTAGGGAAAGTAGTGAATTTTCCATCATTGATATATGAGCATATTTGTGATCATATTTTTTTATGTGAGAACATTTAACAGACTGTCTATAGTAAACATTGAGACTTTTGTATTTTTTTAGAAGTACTTACTGTTAAGATATATGGGAACACGATATATCAGGGTTTTAACATGGCGTGGGATTAATTGGGAATCTAATACACTAAACTACATTGAATTGTTACATAAGTCTTATTTAAGCTCTCATAGGTCATCATAGGGAAGAGTGTGATTAAACTGTTGTTTGGCACTTTGGTGAACATAATACATGAGCTTAGTAACCACTGTAAACAGAAAGAGAATTTAAAGCACAGCCTACATATTCAAAATCATCCAAATTAGACCTCAGAGATAGTAGTAAATGTCAATTTAGTCTCTTGTCTAATATTAATTGGCTTGATACTCTAAGTATAGCACCTCTTTTTTTGTTAACAAAATGGATTTTGACATATGGGGAGGATTATCTTCCTGTAGACCAGAAGCATAATAACTGACTTAATTTCCTCTTGAGTTTTTAATTCTATAATTAGTTTTAGATGGAGAGGATGAGATTTATATGACTATTAAGACCCCTATGCAATACTAACATTAGTCTAATGAAAGAAAAATGGGACAAAATACTTAGAAACAAATGTACATAAGATATAGCCATTTAAATTTATTTATGAGGGAGTTAATACGGTTAATTTAGTTATAAATTAATAAAATGATTACAGTTTATTGGATACTTACTTTATAATTGTTTTGTGGGTAAATAAACCTCGACAGGATTTATCACATTTTATCATCAAAACCATATGCATAGTAAGTAGTGTCACTATCCCTAGTGTATAAATGATGACTCACTTGCTCAAAATCACCCAGGTCATATGTAGTAGGGCCAGGGATCACATCAGTGCTTTCTGTCTCTGAAGTCAGTGCTCTAATAGTTCTCCGTCTGACATTTTTGCTGACTAATACATTTAAAAAAAAAAATGAGTGCCAGCCTCCCATGTGAACATTTTCTGTTGTACAGTAAGAATGATTTACAAAGTCTACTTATGTCACCATCATTTTATAAAAGAGAGTAGGCATTTTAACACCAACTACGATGGCATAACTGAATCTCAAAATATAGTTCTTAAAATAAATTTAGCATCCTGTGCATTTTCCTACACTGCACTTACTTTTCTACTTTAGCAAATACAGATGAAAAATTCGTTGCATTATTAGTAATTAATTCCACTACATTCTGTAAACCACGTTTGCAATCCTTGTGAGCCTAACCTACTATAATATACAGCCTACCGCATGGACCCAAGTCAGCCACTTAGCGCAGGACAGCATGGCCTCATATTTGTGACTTAATGAGACATAGACCCTAAAGCGATTCCATTTTCTCTCTAGTTGCAATTCAAGGCAATGCATTTGGACCTAGGAAAAATGCTAGCAATTGCTCTAGTTTCAATTGACGGCTTCAATGTTTGTTGAAAGGATAAGAGGATTGGAGGTGACTTGTTCCTTCCTGGTAGTTAAGCACAAATCACTGTCACTAAGATGGTGCCAGTCTGTGTCCTGGGATGAGGAATGAGTGTTGGGCAAAAACACAAGGTGCATAGCTCAACTTTTCTCTCCTTCCCTAACCAGCCGTCTCAGCCTTTAGGAATCAGGTTTCTGTCTTTGCCTTGGTGAGGACAAAGCAGTTTGCTTTAGATAAGAAAGAAAATCCTAAAGCTAAACCACTAACTGCTTTTGTAAAACTGACTGATGCTATTAAATCCCAAGTTGCTTTGGATAGTAAGTCCTGTGGCCATTGAAGAAGAAAAGAGTGATGGTAAGGTGTGTGAGATTCAGCTAACTGATCTAAGACTTTGTTGAGTGTCACTGCTGACAAACTGAAATTACCTAAAGAAGTTTTTGGTTTTTGTTTTAATATAGGTTGTCAGGTCCTATTGATACAGATTCTCATTTGCCTATGGTGGATCCACAAAATATATCTTAATAAACATTTCCCAAGCAATGGATCTACTTCTAGTACATAACTTTTCAGATTCATTTATTAACATTTATTTAGCAAATGTAGACATTACTATGTTCTGAATGCCATTTGAAGTGCTTTTCAGTAAAAGAGGGTAAAGGAAACCTCATATTGTTCTCCACAGTGGCTGCACCAGTCTGCATTCCCACCAGCTGTGCAAGAGGGTTCCTTTTTCTCCATATCCTCGACAACACTTGTTTGTTGATTTGTTGATGATAGCCATTCTGACAGGTGTGAGATGGTAGGTACCTCATTGTCGTTTTTGATTTGCATCTCTCAGATGATTAGTGACTTTGAGCATGTTTCCCTATGTCTCTTGACCTTCCTTATGTCCTCTTTGGAACAGTGTCTGTTTAAGTCCTTTGCCTATTTTTTGATTGGATTGTTTATCTTCCTTTTGTTAAGTTGTATGAGTTCCCTGTAAATGTTGGAGATTAAACCCTTATCGCTGATAACTCTGGCAAATATGTTCTCCCATGCAGTGGGCTTTCTTGTTGTTTTATTGATGGTTTCTTTTGCTGTGAAAAAGCTTTGATGTAGTCCCATTTGTTTATTTTCTTCTTGGTTTCCATTGTCCTAGGAGCTGTATCGGTAGTGATATTGCTAAAACACGTCTGCTATTTTGCTGCCTATGGATTCTTCTAAGATTTTTGTGGTTTCCCGTCTTATGTTTAAGTCCTTTATCCATTTTGATTTTATTTTTGTGTGTGGTGTAAGTTGGTGGTCTAGTTTCATTTGTTTGCATGCATTTGTCCAATTTCCTCAGCACCATTTATTGAAGAGACTGTACTCCATTGTGTGCTCTTGCCTCCTTTGTTAAATATTGAATGGTTTGGGTCAATTTCTGGGTTCTCTTTTCAGTTCCATTGGTTTCCTCAAAAAATGGGGGAAAAGGAGACTCATGTAATACTTTAAACAATAAAGAATTTAAATTTTAAAAAAGGAAGGTAAAGTGGGATAAATGGTGATGGCAAGAAACTTGATTTGGGTGGTGAACACATACTACAATATATAGTTGAGGTATTATAGAATTGTACACGTGAAACCTACATAATTTTATTAACCAATGTGACCCCAATAAATTCAATTAAAAAGTGCTTTATAGTTATTAATTTAATCATAACTACTTCCAAAAGTAGGTTTTATTAGTACCCCCACTTTAAAGATAAGGAAATTGAGATGCAGAAAGGTTAATGAGTAAGTTGTCCCAAGTAAGCTGGCAAGTGGCAGGGCAGGATCTATGCTCTTTTGATGAAATGATTGACAAAACAACCAGCTTTAGGCCAGAAAGTTCGAAGTAGAAGAATTGGAAAGGGAATTTCAGTTTCTATCTCTTGTTTCTATTTGAGTCAGTTTTGCCTTTAGAAGTGAAGAAAACCTGACCAACTCAGACTTCTGGTGTTGAAAACAAAAATGGTTCTTTTTTAGAAGTGATGGCACCAAATTAAGAGAGAAGATTCATATGAAAGGAACAATAAATGAAAAAATAAATCAGTGGTATCCTTCATGTAGATAGTTGTCTCTACTTACATGCAGACCCTGCCCTGCTCCAAAGAAAAACAAAAATCCATAGTAATGCAGACAGAAACAAATTTAATCCATAACTAAATAAGATTTCAATATATAGACTTTAATCCATAATTAACATCTACATCTGTAACTAACCTAATAAAAATACATTATTTTTTTTATAATGTTGTTGATAAATTCTTTTTTTAAAATAAATCTTTATTGTTCAGATTATTACAGATGTTCTTTTTTTTAACCCCCGCAGCTCCCCTCCACCTGGTCCCCCCCCACCCCGTGCCCTTACCCCCACCACAGTCTTCATCCATAAATGTAAGGTTTTTTGTCCAGTCTCTTCCCATACCCCTCACACCTCCTTCCCCCTGATAATTGTCAGTCCATTCCCTTTCTATGCTCTTACTTCTATTCTATTCACCAGTTTATTCTGTTCATCAGATATTTCTATTAATTGTTATATTCACTGGTTGATAGATATGTATTTGTTGTCACTTTGTTGTTCATAATTTTTATTTTTACCTTTTCTTCTTCTTAAAGAATGCCCATCAGCATTTCAAATAATCCTGGTTTGGTGGTGATGAACTCCTTTAGATTTTTCTTGTCTGTGGAGCTCTTCATCTGACCATCAATTTTACATGATAGCTTTGCAGTGTAGAGTAATCTTGGTTGTAGGCTCTTGCTATTCATCACTTTGAATATTTCTTGCCAGTCCCTTCTGGCCTGCATGGTTTCTGTTGAGAAATCAGCTGACAGTTGTATGGGTACTTCCTTGTAGGTAACTATCTGTTTTTCTCTTGCTGCTTTTAATATTCTCTCTTTGTCTTTTGCCCTTGGCATTTTAATTATGATGTGTCTTGGTGTGGTCCTCCTTGGATTCCTTTTGTATGGAATTCTCTGTGCTTCCTGGACTTGTAAGTCTTTCTTTCACCAGGTAGGGGAAGTTTTCTGTCATTATTTCTTCAAATAGGTTTTCAATCTCTTGCTCTCTCTCTTCCTCTGGCACCCCTATAATTCTGATGTTGATATGCTTAGAGTTGTCCCACAGGCTCCTTACACTATCTTCATATTTTTGGATTATTTTCTCTTTTTGATTTTCCAGTTGGGTGCTTTTTGCTTCTTCCTATTTCAAACCTTTGACTTGATTCTTGCAAACCTCTAGTCTGCTGTTGGACCTCTGTATAATATTCTTTATTTCAGTCAGTGTATGCTTAATTTCTAGTTGGTCCTTTTTCATATCCTTGAGGGTCTCACTAGATTTATTGAGTGTGTCACTAAATTTATCGGCGGTTTCTAGAAAATTCTTGAAAAACCTTAAAACCGTGGTTTTGAGCTGTATATCCAGTCGTTAGCTTTCCTCCATTTCTGTCATTTGTGATCTGTTTCTTTGTCTTCACATTTTGGCTGCTTCCCTGCTTTGATAGAGTAGCTTTCTGTGCTAGGTGTCCTATAGGGCCCAGTGATTCAGCCTCCCAATCACTTGGGGTGGACACTCCTGGTGTACGCCTTTGAGGGCTGGGTGCACAGTCTTGTTTAGTTAAGTCTTGATTGCTGTTGGTATCACTGGGAGGAAATGACCTGCAGGCTTTTCTCCTCATTGTTTGGGGTTTGGAACTTTTGGAGTTCTCTGTCCCAGCTGCAGTGTGTTAGGTTAGGCTGCAGGCAGACAGGTGCACAGCTTGGGTGGGGTTGTAAATTGGGCAGCCGGAGTTTCAGGGATTCACCGGGGAGGAGCAACCCACGGTGGCTTCCCCTCAGCTGACTTTAAGGCTTCTCTCTGTTTTGGCATCTCCACGCCCTGGCATCTGTGCGCCCCTGAGTCCCCGAGTCTCGGAGCGTCACATCAGTGATTGTTGTGAACAGCTCTGCTAGAAGCCACTCGTCTTCCGCCCCATTGCCAGACAGCCCGCAACGAGTTCAGTGTGACCCCGGAGCTTGTAATCCCCTTGCAAGCCGTGGACCCAGGTGCAGCCGCCGCCACCATTTCGCCTGCACCACCACCATTTTGCATGTGTCTGTACGTCTCTGTTTTGGCCCCAAGAACTTCTACTCAGTCTCAATGCACTCCTTCTCTTGCCTTCTAGTTGTAAAGCTTCCATTCCCTTGGTTCTGGAGGATGGCCATTAAGCTTTGTATTTTTTAATGTGGTTGTGGGAGGCTGCGCATTCAAGTATATACCTTATGCCGCCAGATTGGTTCTCCCTGATAAATTCTTCATATTACATTAGGAAATATTCATATGCATGAAAGGATTGGGGAAGTCCTAGGGATTTTTATTTTTTTTCTTAAGTATGTCTTTGTAAGCTTTTCATACGATGGGATATCTATGTTAATTTGTAGTCACTGGTAATCTTTAAGGAACTGATGTATCCATCTTTGAAGAGGTGCATTTTCTCCTTACTCTTGATCTTTGGTTGATTTTCAGCAGCTTCCTATTATTTAATATTTGTGTTTAATGAATCAAGACAGTGTTTTAATTAGACTTTTATTTAACCTTTTAAAAATTGAAAATCATTTTAGTCTGTCTGATAATTGACTAGATTATGTGAATTATTATTATTTTTAGATACTCCTGGTAATGAGTCAGTCCACCTGTCTGTTTTTGTTTTGTTTTGTTTTGTTGTTTTGTTTTGTATGTTTTGATAAATCTGCATTTAAAAATAATTTGCTTTTCAAATTCTGTAATCAAGAGAGAGTTCATGGGATCACAGACTTAGTATCAAACATTACAGTCTTTTCTCTTTTTCTCACAGCAAATTCTGCCTCTTTTTCTGAATCCTCAAGGCTTACATTTCTTTGATGCTCTTGATTGTTTACTCTCAAATGGGACTATCTAATCTAATAAAAGAGTAATATGCAAATTAACCATCACGCCAAGACACCTAAGCCATGCCCGCCCACCAGCCAAGCCACGCCCACCAGCCAATCAGAGTGACTGTATGCAAATTAACCCAGCCAAGATGTCAGCTGGCAGCCATGGAGCTAGAGCAAACAGGAGGCTTCTGTTGCACCAGTGATGGAGTTGAAACTGCCGGCTTAGGCTGGCTGGACCTCTGCTCAAGGCAACAATGTTTCAATTATAGAAGATAAATAAACCCCAGAAACCTGATTCCAGCCAGCCTCGCTGGGACATTGGGTCAATGGGAGTTGTGGGCAGCCTGAAAACGGCCCTCATCCCTCACCCAGGCTGGCCACACCCCAATGGGGTGAGGGTCCACACTGGGGGGGTCGGACAGCCTGCAAACAGCCATCAGCCCTTCACTCAGGCTGGCTAAGCACGCCAGCAGGTGGACATTCCCTGAGGGGTCCCAGACTGTGAGAGGGCACAGGCTGGGCTGAGAGACCCCCCCAAGTGCACAAATTTTTGTGCACCGGGTCCCTAGTATGTCATGTATTATTAGAAACCATTCTGTTCCTGATCACGACCCAGATTTTACCCATATCCTATGGATTTTTAGTGTACTAATATATTTTCTTCATAAAGAAACACTGGGTACATAATTTCCTAATACTTTTTTTCTTCTCCCATATCTTTCTCCTTTCTCCTCCCTTCCTTTCTTCCATCTTCATGGTCTTCTCTACACTATTTTCTGTGGCTTAATAAATTCTCATGTATCAAGACTAGACTATCTATTAATTGTCTTGATTTTATAAAAAAATAAATAGAAAAAAGCTTTTGTTTATTTCATCATTTAGTCTCTGAATAGGTAAGAGGCAGATGCTCTAGCTCTTGCATCTGGGTCATTTAACAGGAGGCTGAGGATGCTAAATTCGCATCTCATTACCTTTGTCTACTTTTAGAACTGTGTGCTTGAGCCCTGTGGTCAGCTGGCAGTTGGCAGGTCCCTGACTCCAAGGGAATGCTGTTTATTTGAGGGACTGCCAGTTTCAGTTGCCAGGAAGTTCTCACATTCCTTGGTCAGATTTTTCTTATAAAACATTCCATATGTGTTTCATTAGTAACTCTAGACCATTGACTTCATGTCAGAAATTGATTGTGGTACTATTATTGCTAGATTGAGATGAGCAATGTTTATAATTTATTTTCTGTGGCTCCCATTCTCTGACTTCAGAACAGTATTTTTACTATTCTGTAAACCTAGAGCAGATATTTTGTCACAGATTTTTAAAGAGTTTTATTGTTGTGCACTAAGTTGAGATGAATCGTAGGTAATTGGATGGTGCAGCTGAATTAACACATTGAATTGCCAATGAGGCACTTCATTTGCTGGAGCAGACAACAATGGGCCCATTTTGCTCCTACAATGCACAAACTCTTATTATCTATATAAAATTCTAATTTGAGTGGGATAACATGTATGCATCACTTCCAGTCCTTTTGTAAGGAAAATAACCTCCACAAATATATTTGCAGCTATCTCATTAAATAACTTTGAACTTCAATACATCTTTTTCTTTTAAGAATGTTAATCAGTTGTCTCATTCCCCACAAAAAGGATAGACTATAAAGCATTTCAGAAACAGAAGTCAGTAGTACTACTTTTATCTGTGTTCCTTAAGACATGTGCAGATGTAAAGTTTGCTTTTATTTCATCAGAGAGCCTCGTTTGAATCAGTGTGTACAGCGTTTTTGTTCTCATGATTATGGTAACATACAATGCTGTAATAACTTTATTCGTCCTTGGGTTTTCTTCATTTATTGTGTTTTAAGGATAGCTTCTCTAGGTCAGTGCAGTTGCTTTGAAGCAGACGAGTATCCATTTTAATAAGGATTGAGACATAGCTTTATCTAAATTCCCTCCTGAGTACTCATTAACTTAAGCATTAAATGAAGGGATCAAAAAGTTATCAAGCTGTTATAAATTGTATGGAGTGAAGTCAGACCAAGGAAATTCACTAAGATGTAGGAGAGTGGCCTGAAGTTCAGGGGAAGCCACTTTGCCATTAACAAAGGCTTGAGGCTCAACAAAGCCAACGAAAATAGAAGGCAGAAGTGAGAGAATGTGGCTGAAACAAAGTATTTCAGCAACATGTATAGCTGGAATAGCCAGCCTTCTATTCACTGATTCTGCTTCTATGTAAACGTCTATGCAAGCTTATTTTCAGCATCCTCCCAGACAGTCCCTCTTAACACACACTAATGAAATTACCTGGACTGCTGAGGGACAATAAGGGCAACTAGGTCTGAATCTTAGAACCATAGAATAAAGTCCCTTTTATTTTGGCACTTAGGGTCTTTAAGCCTAAGAATCACAGTTCCTGCTAACCCTAAAGCAATGTCTTCTAATTAGTGAGACCCACTCAAGTACAGAGGGATCAGCATTTTCTAGTATTTCATTCTTCAATATACGCATTGTCTAGTCTTTCATTCTTAAATATAAAGCAGCAACCAAGGACTACCAGACATTCAAAAAATAATTTGAGAAGACATTTTTTAAAATTTTATTTTATTGCTTAACGTATTACAAAGAGTAGTACGTATGTCTCCTTTTTATTCTCCATTGACCTTCCCCTGGCCTCCTCTACCCCCCCAGTATCTTGCGTCTGTTGGTTATCAAGCCCTTTGGTTGATCTCTTACCTCCCCTCCACCAACCCTCCCCAGCCTTCCCGCTATAGTTTGACAGTCTGTGCGATGCTTCTCTGCCTCTGTATCTATTTTTGTTCATCATTTTATAATGTTCTTTATAATCCATAAATGAGTGAGATCATGTGGTATTTTTCTTTCATTGACTGGCTTATTTCACTTAGCATAATGCTCTCCAGTTCCATCCATGCTGCGGCAAATGGTAAGAATTCCTTGAGAAGACATTTTTAACAAAAATCTGCAGCAAGAAAAAGAGAGTTCAAGATAAATGAAAACCAATAATAAAAAAATAACCTTGGCAGGGAACAGATCATTAAAGATCATAAAAGAGAAAAAAAATTAGAATCTTAAAGAGATTCAAGAAAACATTGACTTCATAACAGTAAGAGCATAATATGCAAAAGACACAACAACTAAGCAAGAATTTTTAATTTGCAATTAAAAGTTTTTCAAATTAGTAGTTTCAGGGAAAATTTGCACTAGAGAAAAATATTTCAATACTGCAAATAAACAAACAGAAAGATAAAAAAGATGAGTTACTATGTATGAACTTCCCTAAAATGTGGCTTTCTGCTAGTGGGAGCTCTGTAAGAAAAAAATATAGTTAGGACAAGTTTTAAAGAATTAATAGAATAATTCTCAAATTTCTGAAGGAAGATGATTTGTAACTCAAAATTTCATATTCACTCAAAATATTTAGTGCAAGGGCAGAATAAAGAAATTTTCAGACCTGTAAAGACTAAAGATACTTTCCTCAGATATTACCTTTCTTACAAATTTACTTGAGCTTGACCCCCAGCAAAGTATAATTAAGATAAAGATAAGACATGACCCAGCCAGCGTGGCTCAGTGGTTGAGTGTAGACCTATGAACCAGGAGGTCATGAATCGATTCCCTGTCAGGACACATGCCCAGGTTTTGGCCTTGATCTCCAGTGTGGGGCATGCAGGAGGCAGACAATCAATGATTCTCATCATTGATGTTTCTATCTCCCTCTTATTCTCCCTTCCTTTCTGAAAGCTATAAAAGTATATATATTTAACAAAAAGACATGGCATAATAACTATGAAGTAGTCCTAGAAGACAATTCATATTATCTCAATATGCTATACGATTAGTGTAAAAAAATGGAGGGCTCTGGCTAGTGGAAGGCATTGGAATAAAGTGGGGACATTATACATTTAAGGTGCAAGAAATAGTTTAAAAGACAAAGCAAACTAGTGCCCCAAATTAAAAACTCCAGGAAAAACAAGACTATGAAAGAAGGAAGGTAATCATAGAACTTTAGTTAGCTGTGAAAAACAACAACAGTTTCTTACACTAATTAAATATAAGTGGTTACTTACTGATTTTCAACTTTTAGTATCAATCTTTAGATAAAATGTGGAAAATGATATAGAACAGAATGCAAATATTTTCAACAATGACAAAATTTCACAGTAAATATACAAATGGTAGAGGTTGGGAGTTAGGTATGGAGGAAAGGATTGAAATTGGAAAATTAACATTTTACAGAATGGTTTAAGGGGTAGTATCTATAGTTTATACAAGAAATAGCAGTGACCATATATTCCTTAAAGTTTAAAAGGTAACTTAGAGAAGTAAGTTATTAAGAGGAAGGGTACAGAAGTGGGGAGTGTGATAAGTGAGGTAACTCAGATAATGTCTAAATACTTCAGGTCTGTTTGTTTGGTCAAAGTATGATTTAATTCAGTTTTTTAAAAAAAATGGTTGCTTTCATATGGGTATATACTCTCCAGAGTTCCACAAATTCCAATCACTCTCTGCTGAATCGCCCTGGTACATAGTGACATTTGAATTAAAACTTCTATTGCAGAGCTAATAAACAAAGGTGATGCTCTCTGTTGAAAGGAACTGGTTTGGGTTGGGGAAGGGACTGCACTATATAAAGAACCATAAATACTTGGAACTTTTGTTACTAAACACAGTAGCAGTCATCACCTACAGAGTTTTAAAGGTCATGGGGCTAAGAGGAAAAGAATTGGATTCTAGTGTTGATAAAACCATCAATGTATTCTGTAGGCATTTAAGTTCTCCAATTCTCAGTTTTCTCATCTTTAAAATGAAGGAACTGGTATAAAAATAGCCAGTAGCATTCTATATTCTAGTGTTTATTTTGTGAAGATAGGACTATTAATTTCTTTGAAAATGAAATGAACTGTAACTTTTCTAGGTATGATAACACTCAAGACTGATTTGGGGTTCTTTAGAGGCCTGGTGCACGAAATTCTTACTTAAAACTAGAGGCCCAGCCTGCACCCTCTCCAATCTGGGACCCCTTGGGAGATGTCTGACTGCTGGTTTAGACATCCCTCTCACAATCCTGGACCGCTGGCTCCTAATTGCTCACCTGCCTGCCTGTCATGTCACCCCTAACTGCTCTCCCTGATGACCTGATTGCCCCTCACTGCCTCTGTGTGCTGGCCTGATTGCCCCTAACTGCCCCCCCCCCCCCAGCTGGCCTGGTTGCCCCTAACTGCCCTCCCCTGCCACCCTGGTTGCCCCTAATTGCCCTCTGGTCGCCCCCAACTGACTCCCCTGCCAGCCTGGTTGCCCCTCACAGACACCCCCCTCACCACCACCACCAACCTAGTTGCCCCACATAGCCTGCTGTTTAGTCGTTTGGTCATCCCTCAGTAACCCCCCTGCTGGCCTGCTTGTCCCATGCAGCCTGCTGTTCAGTCATTTGATCATCCCTCACTATCCCCCCCGCCCCCTGCTGGCCTGGTCACCCCACGCAGCCTGCTTGTTCAGTTGTTTGTTCGTCCATCACTAACCCTCTGCCATCCTGATCATAGGCAGCCATCATGTGAGGGCTTGAGGGTTAATTTGCATATCACCTCTTTATTATATGGGATTGTTATTGATGTACAATATTAGTTGCAAATGTGCAACATACTGATGAGATATTTATATACCTTATGAAGTGATCACCATGATAATTCTGACACCATCTGATACTATAAATACTTATTACAATACTATTGACTATATTCCCTATGCTCTATATTAGATCTACATTTCTTATTCCATAAGTGGACATTTTACTTCTTAATGTCACTTTTTCCACCCTTCTTCCTATTTCCCTTCCATCTAGAAACCATCAGTTTGTTTTTTATAAGTTTGTTTCTGTTTTGTATGTTGTTAATTTGTTGTTGGTTGTTTTATAGAGAGGAAGGGAGAGGGATAGAGAGTTAGAAACATTGATGAGAGAGAAACATTGATCAGCTGCCTCCATCACACCTCCTACTGAGGATGTGCCCGCAACCAAGGTACATGCCCTTGACCAGAATCGCACTTGGGACCCTTCAGTCCACAGGCCAATGCTCTATCCACTGAGCCAAACCGGTCAGGGCTGTTAATTGCTCTTTTAACAGTGGTCTATTGCTTAAGTTTATCTCTTGATCTTGAGTCTAATTGAATTGACCACTCAACTCAGAATCATGCATCTTTATTTTTATTAATCTATAATAATCACTTAAATAGGGTTGTTCTGATAGAATTTTTAAATTACTCAAGGCCTTATTTTCTTTTAACATTTTTAAAAGCATTATCAAACAATTCTTTAAAAGGTCCTATCTCCATTCTACCACTGTTTTTCTGAACATACTAAAAAATAAATTTTAAATACTAAACAATTTTAAAAACCATTTTTTAGTGGTTTCCAGATAGAGATGGTGAATTCTATAGTCTTCTGTGTTGTTAAATTATACCAATTACTGTGATTACCTGCTGTGTTTGCAGATTCACAGAAGAATTGATAGATGACGGATGGCCTTTTCAACATTAGGCAGATGTGAGGATATTGTCATCGTAGATTGGCAGCTGCTTTTGAAGTTCTCTCTGCTTGTTGTTTGGGCTAGCACTTTAATTTTGTAGTTAATCAGAAATAATTGCTTTAAAAATGCTAGCTATATCCAATGAATGTGAGAACATAGATGGGTCCCCCAAGAAATTATTAACTTGCTGGGCGTTTGAAGAATTTTGTGGTGTTTGTGGTGTCTATGTGTATGCTTTAGCATTTGTAGGGGAGGGAGGGAGGGAGAGAGAAAAAGAAAGAGGTAGAGAGGGAGAGGGAGAGAGAGGGAGGGAGAGCGAGAGAGCGAGAGTGAGAGAAAGAAAGAGAAAGAGAAAGAGAAAGAGAAAGAGAAAGAGAAAGAGAAAGAGAAAGAGAAAGAGAAAGAGAAAGAGAAAGAGATAAATGAGAACCTTTCCCATAGCTTGGGATGTGTGCAACATAACACATTTGTGGAAAATTGAGAAAGAAAATTCATTTTAACTGATATGTTAAAATCTAGTTCTTATATGATATGGAATGATAGATGATTCTGAAATGAGAAGAAAAATTAACCTTAAGGCATTCTTTAAAGCTGTGACTATCTAGTGTCTGTTGACAGATTGTGATTACAATCTCTTGGGTTGCCTCCTTTTATCATTTTCTGAGCTATCTGGCTCTTGGATGGTGACTCCAGGGCAGTGGGTGCTATTTTGTCCTGTTATCTCACCTGGTTTGAAATTTGCTTTTAAGGGAAAGTTCTTGGCAATTTATTAGGACCTTTTAGTGTATGAACTACCCCTTGATTCTAAGATAAGTTTGGAGGAGGCAATGGAGCATAGTTGTGTTAAAGACAAATTTAAGACAGTGGTGCTTGCATGAATGCAGTTCAGACCTTTTGACGCATCCAGTTACTAGCAGAATGAAAAAGCAGTTACATAGCCTCTATGGAATTTAGTTACCTCATCTTTAAAATGGGAGTAGTAATAATACTAGCTAACACTAATGCAACTCAGGTCTCTAATTGGACATGAGGGTCTCTTTAAGCGCTTTAGATAATATTAGCTCATTAAATTTTCATAATACTAGGAGCTAGATACTTATTTTCATCTCCCTAATAATTGTAACTACTTTAATGGCTTATCATGAAGGTTGAGATGACAATACATGTAACATACTGATCACTGTGCTTGGCACTTAGCAAGTGCTTAACAGAGCTTGGCTATTATTAGTGCATCTCCTTTTCCAGGGTCCTCTGCTGGCATTTAGTTTGACGGGTCCCTGGTAAATCTGGCCTGCCTAACCGGTTTTCAAAATAGAAATCTCAGACCTGGAAGTGTTACTGTAAGGAGGAACTGCAAAATCAGGTCCTGGGGGATAATAAGTAAATAGGAATCAAAGAGAGGGTTGAAGCCAAGCAAAATAGAAACACCAAAAGCCACACTAGTGAAATATTTAGAATGTTACATAAGAGAGGAGGAAAGGTAAACGTGTGGAAGAGAAGGACATATATCATGGTAAGTATTATATCATGATGCTGTACAAATTGTACATAATACTTAACACTGCAGTGCCATTTCGCAGAAAGTGATCTAGCTTAGCAAAAGGGTGATAAGCTTCTTCATTCTCTATAACGTGATTTGGAAAATTCCAACATCGCTGCTGATTTTTTTTTTTTGGGATTTCTTGATTAAATGCAGTCATCTACTTTTTGTATCAGCTTAGACCATGTTATTTTTTCTAGGCTGACCCATAGAGAAATTGGAAGATCGGTGCTTTTGTGTGTGTGAATATGAAAAATAGTAAAAAGTTAAAAATACATTGTTCTCTTAGCTTCATTATCTGAATGAGAAAGCTGAAACATTGTTTGTTTGTTTGTTTAGAGGCACAGACTTTATGTTCAGTGTGTGATGTCTAGTTATTTTAAAAAATGTTTAACTGGACATTTTCTGGTTTTTTAATTAATTTTATTTATATGAATACATAATATGAAAAAAGAAATTGTAATTGATTTCTCATTTAGAAACATTTGTTTTCCAATTGTCTTTTCTTATCACTGAGGAAAATATGTTGTTTTGAACATTGATAGTTTGTCAGTTCCTTCACAATAATTTGTACAAATGATAATTATACATAAATTAATAAACTGCTGGTGGGAATCTAATGATGCATCATGCTGTTTTTGATTTATTTCTGAATTATTTCCAGACTGCTGAACTGTACCAAGATTAATTGTTTAGTTAACCTACAATTTCCTCAACGCCAACAACATGTTTAGTAATATAGAAGTTATTTTTTAAAGTGGTAAAGGACTAACTTACGTTTTGTGAGAGATTATTACATAAGAAGTGGTTATATAGGTTATCTAATCTAATAAAAGGGTAAGATGCAAGTTAACCATCACTCCAACACAAAGATGGTGGTGCCCTGGCTGCGGAGGGAGGGAGGGCTATGGATACAATGCAGGGCTGTTGGGCTTGGGCTTGGGGAGGGTTATGGACACAATGCAGGGCTGTTGGGCTTGGGCTTGGGGAGGGCTATGGACACAATGCAGGGCTGTTGCGTGGCTCAGGGCATGCCCCCCGCCCAGTGAACACAATGCAGGGGGTCCTCTGAGCATGAGCTGCAGCGAAAGCACCATTTCTGACCCTCATTGGCTAAGCTCCCTGTATGCCACTGATAATATTTTTAGTAACTTGGGTAATAAGAATCTACAAAGCTGATCTAGGGTTTTTCCACCACACTCCTGGAGAAAAAAAAAGGAAGGGCCACTGCTGGAGGACTAAGAAATGTCATATCCTGCCCTAGCCAGTTTGGCTCAGTGGGTAGAGCCTTGGCCTGCTGACTGCAGGGTCTGGGTTTGATTCTGACCAAGGGCATGTACCTAGGTTCCAGGCTCCTCCCTGGCTGGGGCCCAGGTCAAGGCTCATGTAGGAGGCAACCAATAGAAGTGTTCCTCACATTGATGTTTATCTCTGTCTTTCCCTCTCTCTTCCCAGCTCTCTAAAAATCAATGGAAACATATCCTCAGGTGAGGATAAAAAAGAAAGAAAGAAATGTCATATCCTATGAAAGACACATCTTGAAAATGCCTAAAGACACTTGTCATTTTTTCATGGTGAAGGGACTGGAGTTCATGTTGATGAAAACACCTTGGTGGCTGTGGCAGTGGCAGTAGCAGCGGGGTGATGGGGCTGGCGCTTTCCCCTAATCAGCCTGGTCACCTCCCGCAGAGGGAGGCCAGACTGTGGCTTAGGTTTGCTCCCCACGGGGAGCGGGCCTAAGCCATCAGTAGGACATCCCCTGGGGGCTTCCAGTCTGTGAGAGGGAGCAGGCTGGGCTGAGACCCCTCCCCCGCTGCACAAATTTCATGCACCAGGCCTCTAGTTAAATAATATATATGTTTTATCTGTGTTTAAAAATCTTTCCCCACTAAAAAATAAATCCAACCATAGTAAAGATCACATTAAATGTAAATGATTTACTCCAGAAAAAAAAAAACCAACCCCTTTTCCCATAACCTCTTACTACTTTTTCTAGAGTGATTCAAACAATATTCTAATGTTATCTAAAATAATATTGGGTCCCCAGCTTTCATTTGCCTAAGATTCCTATTGACTCATTCTGAAGTTGTGTACCACTTAATATATCTGAAGTGTTACTAAAAAGAAAAGCTTTAACAACCATATAAAATATTTCTACCTGAGAAATATTTAAAATCAAATAATAAATTTTGCTTTGTTTGTGAACCATACATAAGGTTAATCATTTTCAACCATGGTTACATTAAGTTGTAGACAGATGATTGATTGGTTTTCTTGTATTGTTGGACCTATCTGCTCAAATATTACACCTCCTATAATTATTTTATAGTAGGATGGTCCACTGATAATTAACCTTATAAACTTACTTTGTGAACAGCTTTTATTTTATTTAATAAGTTCTTTAAAAGCTAGTAACTCACAAAATATATGCACTATCATTATAAATCTTAAACCAAGATACAGAAAGATTTAGCAATATTATTGAATTTGCAATGTATTTTTGACTAAAACTAAATCAAAGATATACAGGGTATCCCCCCAAAAAATGTATGCACACTCTGAATAATTATTAATTCCAATGGATTAAATCTGAAAAGAAGGAAACATCAATTGAGCTATCAAAAAATCTGTCTATATTTTTTGGGATATTCTATATATTTTTTCTGTCATAGGACAGGGCTGGTGTGTGTGTGTTTGTGTGTGTGTGTGTGTGTGTGTGTGTGTGTGTATTTCCCAAAGGATTTGTACTGAAAGTTGAGTTTCCATTTGTATGGGTTCTTTGGGTATTTTTAAATGTAGACCTTTACAGTCTGATGCTTGGACACACTCAAGCTAAATATAAGTTACTGATCTTATTTTATGACTAGAGGTCTGGTGAATGGATTTGTGCGCTGGTGGGGCCAATGGTTAATCTCTTCCCTCCCTCCTCTATCCCTTCTTCCCTCTGAGATGCAGCAGTCGGTTCCAAGTTTCCATGCCTGTGGTTTCTGCTCCTGCTTTGAGATCTGCCCCCTGGTGGTCAGTACATGTCATAGCTACTGGTTGGATGATCAAATGGTCGGCCAGTCGGCTGGTTGCTTAGGCTTTTATGTATATTGAGGTAATTCAGGCTTATTCCTAACTTTTAGTTCCTTTGTTAACTATAAAATTTGTTTTGACCTTTTGTTGGACCAAATTAAGTTTTGCTCCAACACATTTTTACTTCTCTGTCTAAAATCTTATTTTCAGTGTAACTTTTTGTCAGGTTTAATTTAGTAGTTTGAGTATTTAGCCAACCTTAAAAATCCTCACCCTTGTCATTCTTCTCCACACTAACACACCCTAAAACTCCTACATTTAGTCATTTAAAAAATATATTTTCTGTCCATCTATTTTTTCCAATCATATATGTATGTAGTATTTGCCATGGAAACATTTTATGTGATTTTAATCAAGTTGTATTATGTGCATCCGTATTTTAATATAATTCTCTAAATACCCATGCACTTTTAATTGACCATTGGGGTACATCTCATAATAACTTAATATTTGAACTTGTGGGCCAATAAAATGTTGCCACATTTTAATAATTTATTGGTGCATGAAATGATTCCTGCATAAGCAGCCAGCACATAATCAATTAATACATCTGGCCGGTGGTTTTGGGATCTACTTAGTTTAGGGCACTATGTAAATGTAAGATCAGACACTTCCAAACTTTCATTAAAGGGCACATGCCAGCAAATGGTTTTTAGCAGTGGGTTCATGTTCACCTCCTGCAATTACTGAGTGATTTTGCAATTCTAAAACCCTGGGGATCCACTAGGCAAATCCTCTTTCCCATGTGCCTTGCATTTCTGCTTGCTTGCTGTCAGATCTTGGTTGTCTTCAATTGTCATACTATTAAAAAGATGATTTTCTCATTCCTATTTCTGAGGATTATTTCTCATTCAGAAATGAAAAACATCTGCAAAACAGAGCTATTTACTTTCATAGGCCACACTTTTCTTTCAAGAAAGGGCTTTGTGTACCATAAACAAATAGAAACATCATTTTTCTCTATAAACAATATTATAGTTTCATGAATCATGAGCACATTACTACAGATTGTTATCTTGTAGAATTTTTACTCTTGCTGCTTTCTGTTTCTTTTAAACAAGGGTGTTCAGACTGTGCTACCCATGACTGAATTTTATAGGAACATGTGCGTCTCATTTGTTCATTCACTGTGCAGGGGCTTCAAGGACAGTGCAGTTCTTTAGTATCTAGAGTTCTGATCTGATGGTATGTTTGGCTGATTGCCAACAAACAAGTCAGTCAGAGGACTTAAGAATTCTGATGTCACATACCCTGTATTAATCTCAGGGGCAAAATTCACCTTGCACCCCAATTTCTAACTTTTTCACCTGCTAACTTTCTCAACCCCGGTTCACATTCTGTTGATTAGAAATTTCATGAATTTTACCTTTTTGCTGACACTCACGTGTAGACCTCTCTCTGCAAGTCCAAATGTGCTTATTGGAGTGGCCTAACACCAACACCAACAACAACAAAAAAGGAAGCAAGGAAAGAAAAGGAGCTTATATCCCCAGATTGGTGCCATGGTTGGCCTGTCTCTCCTTCCTTAAAGTACTTGCAGTCCTGCGGCATGTTATGCCTCGGACTGCTTCACTGACCTTGGCTTCCAGTGCTGTTAACACTGAACAGGGCAGAGTTTTCCTTTTCTCGTCCAACAAGTCTCGGGAGTGAGATCTGGTCACTGGCATTTATTCTCTCACCTTTTGTCATGTTTCCCCTTGAAATGGAACTAATCAGGGAATTGTCCTATTTATTGATGTTCATGAAGCGTTCCAGGTAAATTATATATATCTCGTTCCTGTAGTTTAGTGAATCCTTTCATCTATCTTCCTAAATTGTAGATGCATATCCACATGTATTTGATTTTTGTACATTATGAAATCCAAGAAGGCAGTTTAACATAGTTCTTGTTGTGCTGTGCCTAGAGAAATGCTCCACACGATTAAGTTCTTACTTCATGCATTTAATTAGATTGCGCATGTACCAATAGGTCCCCTGGGACTTCCGAAGCAGTTGATGCTTCTTTGGAAAATGATGCAGGCCAAAAGATATAGGTCAGTCAGATTTCTATCTGGCTTTTTCAGTAGGATAATTGAGTATGTCTTTCCACTGTGCTATATTATTATCTTCTTTGTGATTTTTTTCTCTCTCAAATTCCATTGTCAGCTGGTCAAAGATTGTGCACTTTATATACTTGTTGTCAAACTCAGTGGGTGTTTGAAAAAGCAGTGTCTTTATTATTTTCACTGAAGTGATTCAAGAGTCCTGCCACCTCTGTCATTTCTAAGAATTAGTCTGGGACTCCTTTGCTTCACAAGGGACATAAGTAAACAGAGTTTAAGATTGAAAGGTATTTTGAGGGGTGGCCCTGTCACCCAACTTGCCATCAGTCATAGTTTTGCCTAGTCTAAACCCAGCACTCAACAATTTTCTCTAAAATAAAGCTAGCTCCCATTGTGTAGTTCCTTACATACTCCACATTGCCAATAGAGGGATCTCTCCAAATATAGTTATGAGCATGCAACTCCTGGTTATAAAAGCCCTTGAAAACTCCTCACTTTAAATTTTAAATTCTTTAGCATGCCATTGAAGATCCTTCATAGAAATCTACCCCAAATGACCATCTCAGCTTTATAGCTCATCTTTTGGTTCCATCTAATATAGTATTTGCAGGATTCAGTTACTTCTCCATAACCTAGATATTGCATGAATGTCCATGACTCTGTTTCTTGCTTTCACTGCTTTTCAGCTTTCAATTACCTATCTCCTCATTTCAAGTCAGCTCAAGTGGCAACGCTTTTTAAAGGATTTTCCCCAAATCTCTAATGTAGAATTATTCTTTCCCCCCCTCTGTTTCCTTAACACTTTGTTTCTATTGATGTTGCTACTTTATACCACATTATCACCATAGTTAGCTGTATCCTCATAGGCCTCTCATTTTAAATTGTAAGCTACTTCGCAATGGAGGCATCACGTGTTTTAAAATTTGGTGCTGAAACCTGGGTTTGAACTGGCATTACATTTAAAAATATATATATTTTTATTGATTTCAGAGAGGAAGGGAGAGGGGGAGAGAGAGATAGAAACATCAATGATGAGAGAAAATCATTGATCAGCTGCCTCCTACATGCCCCGTGCTGGGGATCAAGCCTGCAGCCCAGTCATATGCCCTTGACCAGAATCAAACCTGTGATCCTTCAGTCTGCAGGCCAATGCTCTATCCACTGAGCCATGCTGGTTAGGGCTGACATCACATTTTTTTATAATTTCCCTAGGATCTACGAAAGTCAACAATATAGTCAGTCATTCAATAAATGTCTTGAAAAGTGTTAAGTATTGATTCAGTAGGATAAAGACTTATGAAGTTGCTGATGCTCTATTGAATGAATCTTTGTGACACTTCTGGTATCTTTTTCTGGAATATGGTGGGCATAAAAGGATATTAGTGTTGCCCAGCTGGTGTGGTTTGGTGGTTGAGTGGCAACCCATGAACCAGGAGGTCATTGTTTGATTCCCAGTCTGGGCACATTCCCGGATTGCAGGCTCGATCCCCAGTAGGGTGTGTGCAGAAGGCAGCTGATCAGTGATTCTCTCATCTTATTGATGTTCCTACTCTCTTTCTCCCTCTCTCTGAATTCAATAAAAATAAAAAAGAATATAAGTGTTATCTAATCTAAAGATAATCACCACAAATTCATGAAAATTGGGTTCATGAGGGTGCATAAGTCTGATAAGATGACTCTTTAATGTCACCAGGGATCTTGGATCCTTGAAGCCTTTCTAAGATTCACGCACTGAAAACAGCTGCTAGAGTTTCAACCATTGCATCTACATTTTGGGCGAGCAAAGGCCAGAGAGAATCAAAATGCACTGAGCAACTAAGGGAGGAGAGAATAGATTATTGGTGAGGCAACTGGCAGGTTTAGCCACATCACATCAGAAATCATATTTTATTAACTCTTTGATAATTTCTAATTGCCTAATAATCCCCCAGTTTTATTCATACTGTTTATAGTTCTGTAATGCTGAAGTTCTGTCTGTTTATTTCATTCTTATTTATGAACTGTGTTCCTTTCTTTTTTTCTGAAATTTTAAACTATTGTTCTTTCTTTTTGGATTTTATAACATGACTGTTTTTTTTTGGTAGAAAATTTGAAAGATTAAGAAAAGGAGAAAAATAGAAATTACTATTTTTAAATTGTTCAGAGAGAACACTTAGTTACATAGTCCTTTAGTCTTTCTGAATTTTATACATATATGTATATATAAATATATGTTCATATATTTATATATGCATATTTGTTACCTTATACATCATATCATTTTAGAAAGTACATTATTTTAAAAATATAGATTGAAGATTTCTACATCTAAATAAATACTATTTGAGTGATGAGTTTTGTGACTGCATGGCATTCCATCAGCTGCATAACTCACAACTTATTTAGTGGATCCCTAATTATTAAACACTCCAGTTGCTTTTAAGGATTTACAGTTATAAATATTTCTGTATTGTTATAAATATTGCCTGTATCTTTAATTAGTTCTTAGAATAGCTTCGTGGAAGTGGAAGGGGTGAAAAAATAGGGATATGTAAAGGAAAAAGTAAAATTTCTACAGAGATTAAAAATAATTATGTGAAAGGTGTAAAACATTCTCTGCTTTAGTGTATGTTTGCTGAAGGTGGGGTGGGGCGTGTTAAACAAGAGTTCATCTCAGAGGATGAAGAGACATTTTTTTCATTTCTCTTCGGGTGAATGGGAACAGGTGAAGCAGGAGAAAGCATTCACACCTCTTTATGTAGAGAGACTGGTGGATGTGGAACAATTTGCCAGCCATAAACACTCAATGGAAAAAAAAAGGGACAAAGTACTGACTGAGAACCCGCTTTAGTTAAGAAACAGGTCTCCACTTCTCTTCCACTGGATGGATCTAGAAAAGGGATGATGAAACAGTTTCAGTGAGGGAACACCACCATGTGGACGCTGTCAGTGTTCACACACTGTCAGAAATCAGGGAGCGAGGGTGTCCTAGGTCTTGGTCAATGCATTGCCTCGGCATTTAATCCTGGAGTTGACTCAATATGGAATTATATACTGACACAAGTAAACTTCAAGAGGATTACTTTTAAATTATGTACAATATTCTGGAGATTCTGATTTGTCATACTTTTCACAATTGAAATTATAAGATTATGATCAAGTCATATTTACACTCTAGAGTTTTTTGAAGTCCAAATGAAAATGGGAGAGGAGGGCATACTAGTGATGACTTTAGGAGTTATATGTTAATCATTTTGCTTTGATATAGAAAAAAACAGAGACATAAATCAGAAAGGTAATTGGTTTTCATGTATCTCAAAGATCAGAACAAATGGGGGTAACAACCAGCATGACTTTGAGAGAAGTAAATCACTGTGAGTTAATCTAATTTTGTTCTCTGACACAATGACAGGACTTAAATATGAGGGGAAGCAAAAGAGTTCATATATCTTCACTATGTTGTACTCCTGAAACTAATACAAAATAATATTAAAAAATATTTTTTAATCTTTATTGTTCAGATCATTACAGTTGTTCCTCTTCCCCCCCCCATAGCTTCCCTCCTCCCAGTTCCCACTCAGCCCTCTGTCCTTACTACCCCCCCCCCCATTGTCCTCATCCATAAGTGTACGATTTTTTGTCCAGTCTCTTTTCGCACTCCCAGCACCCTTTTCCCGCCCCCCACCCCCACCCCAAGAATTGTCAGTCCACTCCCTTTCTATGCCCCTGATTCTATTCTATTTACCAGTTCTTTCTGTTCATCAGATTTTTTATTCACTTGATTTTTAGATTCACTTGTTGATAGATAAGTATTTGTTGTTCATAATTTTTATCTTTACTTTTTCTTCTTCCTCTTCTCAAAGGATACCTTTCAGCATTTCATATAATACTGGTTGGGTGGTGATGAACTCCTTTAGCTTTTTCTTGTCTGTGAAGCTCTTTATCTGACCTTCAAGTCTGAATATCTTTGCAGGGTAAAGTAATCTTGGTTGTAGGTTCTTGCTATTCATCATCTGTTTTTCCCTTCTCTTCCACATTCTCTAAAAATCAATGGAAACATATCCTCAGGTGAGGATAAGAAAGAAAGAAAGAAAGAAAGAAAGAAAGAAAGAAAGAAAGAAAGAAAGAAAGGTCATATCCTATGGAAGACACATCTTGAAAATGCCTAAAGAAAGTTGTCATTTCTTCATGGTGTTGGTGTTGATGAAAACACCTTGGTGGCTGCGGTGGCTGGCAGTGGCTGCAGTAGCGGGGTGATGGGGCTGGTGGCTTTCCCTGACTAGCCAGGTCACCTCCCATAAAGGGAGGACAGACAGACTGTAGTTTAGGCCTGCTCCCCAAGAGAATCAGGGAGCAGGCCTAATCTGTCAGTAGGACACTCCCTTAGGGATCCCAATATGTGAGAGGGGGCAGGCTGGGCTGAGGAATTCCCCCCCACCCTAGTGCATGAATTTCGTGCACCAGGCCCCTAGTTATATATGAATATGAATTTGCTTTTTTTACTAAGCTTTTAAGTTTTAAATTTAGAAAAATGAAAATTTAAAAGACATAGTTTCTTATGATTTTCTTGATTTACTTCTTTTGAAAATATTTTTATTGATTTTCTAGAGAGGAAGGGAGAGGGAAAGAGAAATAGAAACGTCAATGAGAATCATATGTTGGCTGTCTCCTGCGTGCCCCCTACTGGGATTGAGCCCACAACCTGGGCATGTGCCCTCACCAGGAATTGAAACAACTAACTAAGCCACACTAGCTGAGCTCTTGATTTATCTTTGACATTTAAATACAAATTTGCTAATTACATATATAGTTTCCTCTTGTTTGAGAGGGTCTGTGTGAACCAATAGTAAAATCATTCATTCTTACGCCAAGTAGAAGTCTTTGCCATCCTGTGGTTTTTACTACTCCAGGAAGATAAATTAGACATCCATTTCATTGTCTATTCTGTTTGGTGAACTGATTACACCTGGTTTTGATGAACACGAAAGCACACCATCTGTATTAATAAACTGGTGTTTCTACTTAGTACTGTAAAGAACCACATCTCTCTGGGCAGAGATTCTGTTGGTTACTGAGAACTAATGTTACTCTAAAGGTGCTTACTGCTTAGAGGAATTTTATTTGTATTGTTCATAGTGTGTTTGATCTATCAGAAAAAACACATTGTACCTTAAAGGGTTATTTTAAATGTCATTAGGGTGTATATTATTTTGTTTCTTTTGAGCAGTTCTTTTATAAAACAGTATACCCAATATATAAAATCCTATTTATGGTGAAATGTATTGAGCTTTGAAATTAATGTGCTCTTCCCAACATCCCTCCTTAAAAATGCAACACACAAATTAATTAATAAAATCTTATTAAGTAACTTTCTCCTTATAATTATGTTGACTTTCTGAAAAAAGGAAAATGGATGTTTGTGTATTTTTGTGAGGAATGTAAGTGGCATTCCTACGTTTTTCTCAGTGTGTGTCTTCAATTAAAATTGACATGCAATTACAAAGTGAATTGGTGCAATTTTCTGGGTAAGTTAAGCAAACTTCTCCATCAGAGATCTTAATACATACAAAGGTGCATTTCAAAAATACATTAGAAAAAGGTGCATTTGAATTATTTTAATAACCACATGAACTCTCCAGTTATATTTAGCTACAGACATCTCATGATTTTGAATTGCTTTATGTTGTTCTGCCATGTTCTGGGGGCATTGTGCTTCCTGTACATGATTCTGAATCCATGTGCAGACTCATGCCTCTTACCTAAGACTGTCCTCCTTGACTGATGTTTAGAACAATTGGGAATATTTTTGTTCATCAGCCTATTATGTTTTGTAAGATATATAATTTATATTTCACAAAATTTTATTTCAGTATGTTAAGTATGTAGTGTCTCAGTGTATCTTGGTCTGGATTTGTATTTCTGTGTCCTTGGCAAATTGCTTAATCTTTTTTCTTTTCTTTTCACAGATGCATTTTGTAGGAGTATTTTGAGGATGAATGTTTGCAAATCATTTTGAAATTGCCAAGTGCCACATACAGTAAGTAATATGTATTTCTATTTTTTCACTCAATTGCAGTCATGCTGAATGAATTTGGCAGACTGTCATAAAAGAACACATTTCTATTTACAGTTCTTGATATTTGTGAATATTGAGAAAAACTATATAAAAGATAAAAACTTGAGCTGTTAGCTAGTTGGAATTAAGTTGTATAACTTTAAGATTTCTAATGGCTGAATTTTCTATTGTTCTATGTACATAACGCACACAATAATATTTTTCACATGTTGTTTAAGATTGCTTTCCTCTGAATTGTACAATGAGAAGAGTGAAGAAAAAATTAGTGTTATTTTAGCCAGTGTGAATAATGAAGTTTTACAAAGGAGTATTAAGTATTAAGATTTGCTGAGTATTAGGATTTGCTAGTATTCTGATTTGCTCCACATCAGGCAATTTACATGTTGCACCTTTAATTCTTACCCAGATATTTTAAATTTATTATTTTTATTTCTATTAAAAAATGGATACTCAAGAAGTTTTAATACCTTGCTCAATATCTATTCAAAGTGATGAATCTGGGCATTGGACATAAGACTTTTTAAAAAATATCCCTTCAGTAGCAGAAAAAGTTAAATAACTTTTATTTAAGAGCCTGGATGTTTTTAAGAGTGCAAACATGTCCGATTATTTATTTGTTTTTTTGTATTGTTTAAGCATTAACCTGAAAATGTTGCAGGTTTTTTTTTTTTTCCTTTTTGTCTATCATGTCATTGCTTTCATTTCAAATTATGCTTTCTAATCCTCTGGTCAAGGCAACAAAGTTTCAATTATAGAAGCCACAGAGCTGAAGCAAACAGGAGGCTTCTGTTGTACCAATGATCAAGGAAACTGCCTGCTTAGGCAGGCTGTGGCCTCTAGGCAAGGCAACAAAATAAACTCCAGAAACCTGATTCTAGCCAGCCTCGTTGGGACATGTGGGCAGCCTGAAAATGGCCTTCAACCCCTCACCCACATTGGCCAGGCACGCCACCAGCTGGACATCCCCTGAGGGGTTCCAGACTGCGAGAGGGCACAGGCCAGGCTGAGGCTCCCCCCCCCCCCCCAGTGCACAAATTTTTGTGCATCGGGTCCCTAGTTTAATAAATAAATAAAGTATGATTTGTTTTCAACTGAAACATATGATGATTGCCTTATAAGTGTTAATAGGACCATCCAGCAATCTAAAACTAATTACCTTGAAAAATGCTGTTTTGAGTAAAGAAAATTTAAAAAATAAAACAAATCCTTCCCTAAGATTTGGGACCATATCTTATGCTTTTATTACTCTTACTTTTTAGAATTTAAAGTGACTGATCACGCTCTTTCTTTGCAGTCTTTCAGCCACTTAAGCAATACTGAGAAGTTTGAAATGTAGAGTTCACCTTGGCGGATTCCTTCCTGTCCCTATTTGCCAACCTCGGGTGTATCAGCTTTCAGGGACATCCTGACAACACTGTGACCACACTGCTACTTTTCTTTTTCAAGTCTTGGTGATCTTCATTTTCTTCCAGTTCAGTTATCCACTGATCCCAGTCCCTTCACATGACACTGCACGGTTCTCAACCTGTGGGTCGCTACCCCTTTGGGGTGGAATGAGCCTTTCACAGGGGTCACCTAAAACCATCCTGCATATCAGATATTTACATTATGATTCATAACAGTAGCAACATTACAGTTTTGAAGTAGCAACGAAAATAATTTTATGGTTGGGTCACAACATGAGGAACTATATTTAAAGGGCCAGAAGGTTGACAACCACTGGCTTAGAACAAACCATCAGCAACATTTTACTTGAGGGATATTTTCACACTGTAAAATATTATTGCTCTAAAAATAAAGGCGTCAAGTGTTTTGCATTCTCACACTACTCTTTATTTTAAAACCGAAAGACTTACAGAATGCTTTTACTTTCCTTTGAGATTTGATCTCTGAAAGACAAAGCTAGTGGTTGCATTTAGTAATCCTATTTCATTTAATTCAATAAATATTTACTGCATGCTCCTATAATAAGAAAGGCACCTTGCTAGTAAGTACTAGAGCAAGTGGAAGGGAAAGACAAAAATGACTTTCAAGAAAATTCTATCTTCAATTTGAGAATATAAAATACTAGGGGCCCGGTGCACAAAAATTTGTGCACTCGGGGTGGAGGGAGTCCCTCAGCCCGGCCTGTGCCCTCTCACAGTCTGGGACCCCTCAGTGGATGTCCTGTGATGGCCCCAGTCTGCCAGGCGCCTTTTGTGTGTGTGTGTGTGTGTGTGTGTGTGTGTGGCCACTGGGGACCTGCCCCCAGCCGCATCTGAGGCT